>WBMZ01006718.1:0-20195 GCA_013400975.1 Atrichornis clamosus
CCTTTCCCTTTCCCTTTCCTTCTGATGTGATTTATTTTCCTTCACTTCAATGAGAACTTCAGAAGATAGTACAAGTTAAATAGCAATATTAACACTAGTGTGCCTAGCTCCAAACACTATGCAACCATTAGGGATTATTGAAGTTGTAATACATTCCTGCTGTTTGGTTTTTACAGTTGAGAAGTTTTAAACTCAATGGATTTGGGGTAGCTATAGATCTTTGCGCAATGAAATTCTTATTGGGAACTTTGGACTTGTTAATCCATTTAAATATTAATAAATACTGGAAAGACATAGTTCTTCAAAAGTAGAGAAGAGGGAACCTCTAGAAAGGCAGAAATTACTTTTAAAGTAAAGATAAAAAGAAAAGTCTTTATGTGTTGCCCAGGAGATTTAAATAATATTGTGGCTATTCAGTATTTCAGAAAAAAAAAAAGGAAACCAAAGGAATGGTTAGTGTATTTAATCTTCCAATCTTATTTAAAAATTAAATCATACTGAAGTAGGACTGAAAGTCAGAAAAGAAGGGAAATTGCAAAGGATAAGTGCTGAGCATTGGCTGATTTTCAAGGTTATTCAGTTTGGCAATGCAGAAGTGTTCATTTGATAATTTGTCTGTACAGAATTCTAAAACACAGCCCTTGCGAAGTGAGGATTTTTTAGCTTGTATTTTTCTTTATGTCTTTAGTTGATGGCTCCACACATGCCAGGACAGAACAGTATCATTCATGAAAAGTGATGTGGCAGAAAAATTCCTGTAGACACTTTTAGTTGGTTTTGCCTACTCTGATAGACTAGCAAACCTTGTAGCTCTAGAACAGTACCATAATCCAACTAGAATATTTTTACCATTGGGCTCAGGTTATTTTGTATCTCAGAACTTCTGGTACAAAGTGTTGTCAATTCTTTTACAAGCAGCCTTAAATCAAAGGCAGAGCAGGTGTCAGCAGTACAGTTTTGAAAGAAATGATAGCACATGATACATACTACTAAAAACAAGGATGCTGTTTGTGGATGTTAACAGAATTACCCATTAGTACTGCAGACTATTCAGAAAGAATACAAGGTTCTTGAATATGTCAGTGAAGCTTGGGGGCCACAAGATGAAATTTCTCAAAAGTGGTAAAACCAAATGCTGAAATATTTGAAAGGATAAATCTAAATTTTGAGATCAATTATGGATTATGGTTGGATGCAAGCATGAGACCAACTGTAAAAAAATAAACAAAAAAAAGTCAATTAAATGAAGATTGGATGATAAATAGCACAAAATCCATCACCTTTGTGATTCTGCAAAGTGATTATGTTCACTAAGTTTCTCTTTCTGATGTGAATTTAATTTTTCTCCTGTCCAATGCTTCATTCACTTACAATCAGGGAATTACAGATGACAAGAAACAGCACTAACAAGGAGTTATGTTTTTGAATTTCATCTGAAGTTAAAATGGATTTATGGTATTTTGCTGTCATTCTATGTCTTGACATAATCGACAGACAACATGTACCACCATCATATTATGGGCTGTCCATATCATCCCAAGACCCCCATTCTCTCTTTTGTGAGGTCGTGTATTTGTGCAAGGCTTATTATTCTTCTTTAAACAGTTTCAGAGAATTAACTGGGAGTCTTAAAAAAAGAATTACAACAGCAGCTGGCAGCTGCCAAGTATATACATTCCCTTCAAAGACACTTTCAATGGTACAAGATGTTTGAAAATTGTCTTAAGCACAAATTGAAGGGTTCTTGCTCTCTCAGTACCAAATATTTTTCTCTGATCTGGATTGCACAATTGCTTCTCTGTGGTCAGCAGAGGAGCACCTTGAATGAGCATTGAGAGCAATTATCTGCTGAGAGTCAACACAAACATTGGTTCAAATTGCTGTTTCTTGAATGAGACTGACAGAGTCAGACAAATTTCCCTCTTTAAAAGACTAAAAGTCTTTATTTTGATTAGCATATACTGTAGATACTTGTTCATCACAGGCTTTTAAGCAAAAAAACCCCATTAATCTACCTGTGTCCTGAAATGTACAAAAAAATCCAAAACAAACCCCAAATCAGAATTGGAAACAAGAAGCAGAAGGATATTTAGGATATTTGTCTCATTCTCAATTTTCAAAATAAAGTGAGGCTTACTAGCGGCAATATTTTCCTAGGTATTGTAGGGGAGGAAAAAAACCAGACTTAGTAAAATTTAGGCTGAGGCCTGTTCATGGTAATAACATATGCTAACACAACCATCTTCAGGATATAAGATGTTAGAATCATAGTTTCACAGATTAAATCAGATTGGCAGAAATCTCTGGAACAATCTCCTTGTTAAACCAAGGTCAACTTCAAAGTTAGACAGAACATTAAAGTTAGATCAGATTCCTCAAGGCCTTTTTTGAATCCTGTTTTGAGTACCTCTAAGGATGGATGTTCCACAATCACTTTGAGTATCCTTATGGTTAAAGAAAAAAAATTATAATACTTAATGAAAACTCCCCTTATTTCCTCCTCCTTTAGTACTGTTAATGCCATTTTTTGATACCTTAGAAAGGGAATTGCATTTATTTTGCCTCTGTAGTTCCAGACACCTACATACTTCTAGAGCATAGGAAAGTCCAGTGTATTCACTCCATGGAGAACAATGACCATAATTCTGAATTTCTCTTCTGAAAAGAGTCTTCTTCTTACTTTCTACTCTTTGTAGGGGAAGGATAAGAAAGAGAAAGGCATCATAAACAAACCCTACAAAACCAAGTATGATAAGAAACTATGATTATATATTGTACTATCAAATTCTTATTGATCCACTTAAAGGGACATTGACCTTTAATATTCATGTGCTTAGCTACAAATGTCATTGGAAAACACTATAATACTTGATCTCCAGTGACATAAAATGTTCATGTCTACTATGAACAAAACCACAGGCAGTAGTGAAGAAATGTAACCTTAATTACATCATCTACTTGTCAGGAAGCTCTCAGCATTTGCTATTATGAAAAATGGAGATTAAGATTATTACCAGGCCAAAAGGATACAATTTTTTATGGTAAGATATTACTGTGAAATAAAAAATAATTAGATTTTTGTTGCAGACAGGAAAGGTGGTTAAATTATACATGTTTATTTCAAAAGATTAATATCAGGATGCTCTTGATATAAAATGAGAAGTAACAGCAATAGCTTACAACAGTAAACAGAAAAGAGTTTATTGATTATTTTATCTGCCTGTGATTTATTTTCTTATAGGATATAAAGTATAGCTTACAAGGCATAACCTTTATTCAGAGGGGATGCTGAACAGAAATACTGTTATCTGTGCACAAACTGACTCCAAACCCACTTTTTTCCAAGAGTTAGGGACTTTTAAGAAGTGGAGATTTTCTGACGGTGCTGGGTGAAGGTGCCCAGATGCTGATAGCAGGGTGCTACAGGGGTGGCCTCCATAAGAGGAAGCCAGAATTACCCCGTGCCTGACAGAGCTGGTGACAACAGACCCACCAGAGGACACAGCTGAGCCCAGCAGCTGCCATGGCAGCACTTCTGGGAAAAAAATATTCAAGAAAGGGCAGAAAATGCTGGAGAGGGTGCAGGGACTGTGCTGGTACAACACTCCTCTCCTTGAGCACTATGACCTCAGAAATATTCATTAAACCTTGGCCTTGATGAACAGCACCTGGGCTAAGCTGCTCTTCAGCTTATCAGAAATACTGTCTATTCCCAGGAACTTATGCTGTCCAACAAGCCCCTGTTTTTTAATGAATAACCTTGGAAATGTATTTTTCTTGCCTGAATAACAGTCCAAGTGGAACAACAGTTTTGTTATCAAACTTTCTAAGAAAGCTATCAACCCAAATTGTGGTCAGGATGGAAAAGTACTTTGACTAAAGCCAACTCTCTTGTAACTCTACAAACAACAGTCCTAAGTGGGAGAATTTGAGTGCTTCTGGACCACAGCAGACTGTGATCAGCTATCTCCCTCTGAGTGGGGCACCTCTCACAGCCAGAGAACTCTAAAGTTTGCTATACTTGGAGGATTGCCACTGGACAACAACCATGAAGCCCGGGTTGATACACCCACTCAACCCTTCACTCATTGAGGAGATGCAAAGGCATCCAACACGAGTAATGAGTGCTTCACTGAACTCAGGAGGAATTTTTCACAGGTATTTACCTTGTACATACTCCTTTAGGTCTGTGCAGGTGAGTGTGAATATGCTACAGCAAATGTACTATGGATGTTCCTCTTTTAGATTCTTAACTATGCTAGATTTGTAACTAAGTTAGACCTAAAAGTGAGTTACTGTTGTACTTATAGTAATTCAATAGAATCTTTTCTTAAATTGTTTAAATTAGGCAATTGATTAAATGCTGTTAAGTGCTGTTAAAACCTTTAGGCCTAAACCATTGGTCAATTCCAGAACTAAGTTTGCAAGCGGGTCTAGTCTGAACTTCGTGACTCAAAGGAGATTCTTCCTTATTCCCTTTTATTATTATCCTTTCCTATCCTTACCCTTCTTCCATCCCGAGCTTCTACATAGATCCTTTTAGGTTGATTTTAGTTTTAGATTTATTGATTTTAGGTTTTAATCTGATTTTTCTGTGTGTACTTCAAACATACAGTAAGCAGAAGAGTGAACCAATGAACTTTGCTGTGCTTTCACTTTAATACTAAGCCTGCTTTTCCCAGTATCTTTGCTGGTGATTCTTTGAGCGACCTAAAACACTAATTTGAAACAGAGAGAAAAAAATTTACAAGAGTGAAAAAAAAAACCCTGTGAGAGAAGGTGAGGGAAGAAGGAGAAGGAGAGGCATCCACTGGAGTAGGTGAAAAATGTCAGGAGAAAGGAGCAGGTGAGAGAAACTTCTGTGTACCGACTACAACCCACCCAACCTCACACTACTCGGTTGGGGCAGAGGTAGAGGAGTCTGGAGTGAAGCTGAGCTTGGGAGAGTGGGGAGGTCAGATACTTCTTTAATGTTCTTTCCATCTGTCTCTACCTGAATCTATTTTAATTGGGAATAAATTATTTTTCCCCAAACCGAGTATGTTTTGTCCATGACAGTAGTTAGAAAGCAATCTCATTCCTGTTCCCTTCACTTGTCACACTGAGGAATGGAAGTGAACAAGCAGCTGGTTGGAAGTTTGGCCTTTAGTCAAGGCTACCCCACCACACTAGCCAAGATAAGGTAGTTAGATTTCCCTGACCTGAAATTTCTACTCTATTTTACATCAATAAACCATTTTTTTAATACCACACATGGAATACTGTGCTTACTGCTCCTTAATCAAAAGCAAAACAGAAGACAAGTGAGAGGTCATTAAGCTGTAGTGGTATTCAAAGGATGCATGAACTTACTGAAACAGTTCAGACTAAGAAATTGTTTGGATTACCAGTACTGATTGGTTTTGGTTTTGATTTTTTTTTTTTTAATTACATGTAGCTTTATTTTTCTTATTTTTTCCTCCTCATATCAATGTATGTGTATATGTATTAATATAGTCTGAGGAGTCAGTAGGAAGTTACAACTATTGCCGATGACCAACACCTTGTTTCTTATTACTGAAAGACTTGGAAAGTACTCAGCTAAAACTCCAAGGCATTCATTCTTGATGATCCTTGTGGATCCCTTGTAACTCAGTATATTCTGTGATTCTGTGATTCTGTGATTCTGTGATTCTGATCTAATTAGGAATAACATAAGATAAATAAAATGAAAAGATAAAACTGTTGAACACTGCTAGGTCAAGGTAATGAAGCAGTTAGGTTAAATGATGATGGCAGCTGAAACGATAAACAGGTTACAATCAGGTGAAACTTTAGAATACTGAAAGTCACTTTCTCTACAATTAACTGGACAGTCTGAAAGCAGGCATGTACGACTTGTTGCAGGGTATTAAAAAGAGTTGCTTGCAAGATAGTTTCCCTTCAAAACATGTTGCTTAATGCAATCTGCTCAAGTTCAGTGGTGTGTAAATGTGGTATTCACAGTCTGCATATATTTCAAAAGACAGCATTGATCATTTGTTTCATTTTTTGAAAATTATATTCAATGTATCTTAGACTGAGAAACCAGCAGCAGAAACATTTAGGCACTTATTTTTCATCCACTGTTCTGAACTAATATGTTGCTATGACAGATAGATCTTAGAATGGATTACATGGAGACATCAAGTTTAAGGCAGCAAATACCATTTTCTCAAAGCAGTATCATAAGTCATAGTCCATTATATGACACAGTGAAGAATGGAGCTGAACCTAGTGATGGAGAGCTACACAATCTAATTAACATTATTAAAAATGTTTCTATCATTCTTAATAAAGAAAACCATAAAGACTTATAAAAATCATTTCATGATTTAATGATAGCAGAAGATCACAAACTGAGCTAATATAAATTGCTGTAGCGCTTTCATTCAGCTTTTTTAAGACCTTGAATTTCTGATAAATAAATTTTCAAATAATACAGCTAGAATCAAAATTATATTCATAAATATATACAAGAACACAGTTATGTTTGCTATACTGCTAGTGTCAGCTGTGCAAAAATTAGGTTTACTTTCAGCTTGTAACAGACAAATGAGGTTGTTAGGAAGACCTATTAGACTATAAGAGAATTGTTAGAGACTATTATCCACTTGTTAAAGATGCTGTGGAAGTTTGAAGTATTCTCAAGGATAATTTCTTGCTTTTCCTAAAAGGAGGTTTTTCCTCTCTTTTTGTAGTCACTAAACCTAATCATTTCCACTCTAGGAATGGAAACTAGTTACACCCTAGAGCCAGAACTATACTTAAGGCACACAATCAGTGACATTATCATTAGAGGAACAGATGCTCAGTTTTCCCACTGAGTTCAGTGATTCTGAAAATCCCTTCTGTTTCTGAAAAGTCATTCTCTTTTCTGCAGTAGATACAGTAAGCACTAAGCTTCAGAACAGCTTTGAAAATTTTGGGCTAAAGTGTAACTCCCTCTCAGAGGCTATAATCTTTCACACGGTATCAATGATTCCTTTGTCTGTGTAACCTTAGACTTTTAGAGATCAAACCACATCTGAGCTTACTGAACAACTAGAAATGAAAAACTGAGTTTCAGTCATGGTATCTAACCTGGAATTCAGTTGCATGGGGATATATCTGTGAAGTATGGGAGTAGGGGTAGCAGATTCACTTATGTTCACTCCATTGCTTCTCTGTCAGTCAGGGCTAAGACATCCCCTAACAATAAAAACAGGACAAAAAAAAGAAATTCGACATAGGTTTAAATCCATTTTATTCATACTCTACACATTTTATGCCTTTATTCAATCAACTCAGACTTCTGAATCTCGTATGGAAAAGTAAACTGATGTACTGTAATTACCACTGCTCTGTGATCAGGTAAAGAAAACTAGGCATGTGACATAGTATCACTTTTCCTCAATATCCCTAAAATCACAGTGTGTGATGTGGCCAGTTTCAGTAGGAAAATGCTGTAATGACGTATAGTAGGTAAGGAGTAAATTCCTGCTTCCTTTTCAAAGCAAGGAGGAAAGAGGAAAGGTCTAACTTCTGAAGTCTAGTGCCTCCTATTCTTGATTTAAAAGCTTTCCTATCTTTCATTTTAGTGATCCCTTTTCACTCCACACAACTTTTGGCATAAGTGATTCCAGCTGTCACTTTTCACAGTGACTACCAGGGAAGAGAAAGCACACCATGGTGACATGTACAACACACCTGGCAGCAGCCCAGGAAAGGTTAATGAAAACTCTAATTTTCAATCCTTGGTATGACAAGACGATTAGAAACAACTGCTGTAACAGACTCTAAGAGCAGCAGTTTCAGAAGGAGCTGTTGAGATTTTAAGCTATGCCGAAAAAGTGCAATGGGATGAAAATAGTCTGCTAAATCAAGGAAGAAAATCCAAAGAATTCTTGAAAGATAATAGGTAGAAATATACTCCTGCCACTTATCTTCACCTCTGTGACAAGACAGCTGAAGAAGAGTGTAGGCTTTGTTTTTAACTCCAGGGGATGTAGAAAGGATCTGGGGATAAAGACTCTGAAACTGAGAGATAGCTATCTTGCATTTGTGAAAATCCTAACTAATTCTGTTATCTGGAAGAGAAAGATCTTTTCCTTACAAGGATGGAAAGATCACATATATATATGTTGGAAAGTCTGTTATACCAGACAGGAGATGGCTATAGTTCACTGCCATATAAAAGAAGATAACAGATCAAACATTAAAACTCCCATTGAAATTGTTGACAAACGTGCTAAGTTCAAAAAGACTAAGGTACTGAGAAATAGCTACCAGATATGTTAGATATGTTGTCCAGAAATGTTCAGCCAAACAGATGTTGACAGGTGAGATACTATTTTACCTATCATGAAAAAAAAAATTAATGTGGGTAGATATAATAACTGCTGTCTTTAAATATTGTTTAGTGGGCATATGTGAAGGTTTAAAATATTTACTTTAAAGTCAAGACTAAATCCTAGTGTCCTACACTGACTCTTACTTAGCTTGAAGGTGCCACTTTGGCATTCGTTCGTAATGTACCGCAACTTCTGCATTAACAGGAAAAACATTTTATGGAATTCTGATTTGAGGTATTTTGCAAATATTTAATGAGTTTATAGAGAATGTATTCCTGGATGCAGGAATCTTAAAATGGATATATACAATCTGTAAAGCTCTGAAATTGATTTTTGTAACCGTAAGTTACTGCAAATTTTCTAGGTAAGTTTTCTGAATTGCTTGATGCTTCTGTGAAGTATTTTAAATTAAGTTAAATTAAGATGCAGAGAAAATGTTTTAAGACACACAATCCAGAAACAGCAGACAGTGTTTTTCAGCATGAAACATTGAAGTGTTCTAAATGAATCTTTAGCAGCAGGATGCATGAAAATATGCTTCTACTCATACAGTCTTATGGCCAGACACAATAGTCCATAAATTAGATATCCACTAAATATTATGTCCCTCTGGAAGCTTGCCAATAGAAAATTTTATTTCCATTCTTATTCTGATCCTCAATGTGCCTATAACTTCTCATTTTCTACTTTTATCCTGAAAATTAATGATAAATACAACACTGAGTAATACCAGAACCAGACAATCCAAAATACATCAAGGACTTTAGACCTGTTGCTTCATCTGGTAACTTTTCTGAATCATGAAGGGAAAGGGAGGTTTTGGGTTTGTTTTTTCCTGAAAAAGGCTCCAGCGGATCTGATAAATGCTTCCACTTTGATAATTGAGCATTGCTAGCTATTCTCCGAGTTTGGTCTTTCCTATCACCTGGACAAATCACTTTGTAGTGATGTCACACAACTGTAAAGGAAAAAAAAATCTTAACAGATAGTTCAAATATACTTAAGTGTATAGTATACAAAATGTCCCATTAATTTCTTTAACTTAATGGGACTTATGAATACTTTTTGGTTGATCTTTCATGGTAGATACTAAACATTATTTCTGTTATTTTTTAAGAACAGAAGTTAATCTAACAAGTCTATGATCTCAGAAATCTTTCTATTGAATGGTACTAGGCTTGCTCAGGCTTCAGTCTTCTGGCACCTCACCTGTCCTACAAGAACTTCAAGGGAACTCCTGAAGGGTTGACAGGTTAAGCCAATTCTCAGAAGGACCTGGGGAAAATTTTCTTACACTGGACTGCTTTGAAAATTTTAATCTAACCTTAAATTCGTACACATTTATTGATAGTGCAATTGGCTGATACTCCAACACAGAATGATGACTTGAGTAAAAAAAATCTTACAGACATCGTCCCTTTCACTGTAAGTTTTCTGCCCCTGCCAATAATCAGAAAAACTTGCTTGGCTCTTTTTTTAAGCTCTTTATAAATAATATTCTCACTGTATTTTCTCTGGTTCATTTGTTATGCTTCATACCAAGTCTCAGATTTTCATATCATTGACCCTAAATAGTTTTCTAAGCTTCTGTACTCTAAAACCGTATTCTAGAACATCAATAGTCTAAACATCAATATGTTTATTATACTTATTCTTTCTTTCACTAACTTTTGTGATCTGTTCATTCAACATTTTACAACCAGAGGAAAACAAGCACAAACATACTAGTTTTAGAAGCTGTTTGTTGATGTTATTGGAAATGGAGTTATGGTTTCATCTGAAAAACATTAAAGAGTGACCCTGGACACTTTTACATTTCTTTAATTCAGACTGAAATAATTACAAATAACGGTCTAGAAAAAACTTCATATTTTGTCAAACCATCATCATAGAGATAATAAAAATTGAAATCAAGTAAGATTCATTGAATAAATTTTTATTTGACTTTAGTCAGGCCACTTGAGAAATTTACAAGTTTATCTTTGAAGCAATTACCTGATAATTCACGTAGCACTTTTCTCTTTTTTGTTCCCGACACTTCTATCTTTTGAAACATCTTTAATTAAAGCAAGTTAGCCACTGGGATCTTTATCTAAAATCACTTCAACTTATCTTATTCTGTTCAGAGATGTCACACAATTCAAGATTTGACTCAATAAATACAGCCTTGAGGCAGTAGCAGCTGTGTTTCTTTTTCACCTGTGCCTACTTTTGTAAAAATATCTGATTGTGTATTTAATGTACCAAAAGTCTAGTGAATCTAGATTAAGTCCCAAGAGTCTGACAAGTATCAAGCTGCTTGCTGAATTTTGCAATTGGTTGACTAAATAAGAACACAGTTATTAAAATGGACAAAAGTGCATTTATGAGCATGTGTTACTTCAAATTATCCTAGCTGGAATGCTAAAATTCATTCTCACATTCCTCCTCCATTTCTCCTCCTCTTGACAAACCTGCACCTAAACATAATTATTAATGCCATCAACTTCTTAATATGTACTTAATTTAAATTACATTTCTAAAAGATTGAAAATACAAAACCTAAGAGTTAAAATCTTGCAGCCTCTGAGGATATATCATCAGACATTATACATTTGCCTTCATGTGATGTTAACATTTCCACATACAAACTGGTAAAAATAATTAATCCCACTAGCTCTGGTTCATTTCTGTCAAATCTCTTGACAAGGCTGAGGCATATTAGTCTATCCTAAACTGCTGTTGTGACCAGAGCTAGTGGAATTAAGAGTCACAAAAGAAGACTTCAATGTGCTTCACTTTCATGAGAACAACGAACAATGTCACTAGGCCAAACAAATAAGGCCTTTGGTGCCAACGGCTGATTTCTGTGATTTTATAAGTTTTATCCACTTATTTCATAATATCTGTTCCTTTCATAAATACATATGTACATGTGGATGATGTGTAAAATTCACCATGACTCTGCTCAAGTTTGCTTTGCTTTGTGCAACAGAAGAGCACTTTGTTACCAGTTACACTCTGACCTATGTGTACTAAGTCATTTTCTGGACAAACATATTTCACTCAGCAAGCCATTGCCACTCGAAAGTCAAGTATTCACTTGTTTCTTTCTCCTTCACAATAGATAAAGAATTTTTAAAATAATGTTGGGTGATTCTCAAGGAAAAGGCACTTAATTTGAGTTGAAGCATCCTAAAATAACTTTAAATCAATCTTTCTTCCAAAAGAAAAATTAATTCTAGCATAAAATCTATCTTTAGCAGAAGGTGAAGTGCGAAAGTAGAAACAAATCTTGACTCTCTGCCAAAGACAGGTAAAACAGTCTTTCTAAGCACCCATTTCATAAACATTTTACAACTTTCAAGACTCTTAATAGTGCAAGAGGTGAAAATAATGTGACATTTCATGATGCAGTAACTCAAAGGATATTTCAATTTTGTTTTCTATTCCATCTCCCTCAACACTAGTGATCTTGGATTTAAGAACAAATACTTCTTAAACTTTAATATTCTGGAATTAAACATTCATACTTTTGATTTATTTTTATCAAAATATGGTCAGATTTTTTTTTCCCAGATGCTCACAGCAACAAATCAGAACAAAACAAATAAGTCAAAGAAACAAAACATATGGGAGAACTATAAATAAATGAATACAGCACTGATGATAACATTTCCCAATGTAAAAATTATTTATTTTTTATAAAACAACTGAGAATTAAAGCTAAAGAAGAATCAGGCACACGATTCTTTTTTTTGTCATCATACATCAAGGTCTTTTACATAAAAATATGCTAGAACAGACATACACACACATATTTGCAACACTGAAAATATCACTAAATTTGCATATCTATATATATAAATGTATGATTTTTTAATCTCTTCAAACATATTCTAACCAAATATTGTTTTCAGAAACTTTAACAGGAAGCTGAAACTGTTTGTCATGCAAAGAAAAATCTGGAACACCTATTATTCCTGCCTCCTCTGATTACACATTTCCCAGTTACTTCACTCGGAGCTGTGTTATATGTACCCAACATGATGTCCATGCCTCAAGAGCATGGCTTAATAACATGCAGTACCTCAAAATTTTTGCACAAACACTTTAATTTTGAATCCTGAAATAGCATTCTCAGCTGTGTGGTGGGTGTGTTAGTGATTTTAATGATGGTAATAGCATCTAATGACACTACTTGCACAGCTATAGTAAACTGGGACTGAAAAAGTTAAGTTCAACAGGTGGAAAATTGTAAGTAGCAATCAGATATGTTCAGGTGCCAGAACTGATTAAAAAAATTTACCTTTCTTCCTCAGAAGAACTGATATGATAGTAAGAACCTTTGCAAAATACACAGTCCTTTTCACCCTCATTGCACTTTCACAGTCAGTACCACTCTTTGTAACCTTCCTGAAAGCAAATCTATTCTCAGTGACAGGAAGTCCCCTTTATTATCTTTTTTTTTTCCTTTCCTTCATTTGTTATTACACTTGTGAACTGTTCTTAAAGTACAGGAGGGCCAGTGTCCACACGTTCAAACAAAGGCAATGGATTTGGCATTGGCTGTAAGAATATCAGAGTGGACTGGTAAGGATAATGAAGGCTAAAATTATGTACAGTGATGAAATCGAGGTCAGTGGAAATTGCTTTGTGGTTAACATTCATGAAACATGGACTTTGGACTTTATTTTCAAATTATTCAACCCATTATATTTAGCTGTAATACTGACAGGCTTTTTTTTGTTTCCTGTTTCTTTTCCTTCTATGTTTTTAGGGTTTTTATGTTTTGTTGATTGGTTTGGTTTTGGTTTTTGAGTTTTGGTGGTTTTCTTTTCCTTAAATAATGCCCTTCTTAGAGGTGTATCTGTTTAATTTTCGCTATCATGTTAGGGAGGGAGGAGAGGGTACGAAGTGTGCCAGGGTAGAAGCTGATGCTGGAGAGAGAACTGACAGGCTCAGTATTTTATAGTTTGTTTAAAGCAAATCTCAGTCTTTGAAAAAGTGTAATTATCTTTTCTGAACATGTAATAAAGTCTGCATTCACTGTTTTTCCCCCTGCCCAAAATGATGAACTGGTGGCTATTTCGCATACAAATATATTCACTCTTGTTCAGTAGGCTAAACACTGTAAACTAAACTTTAATGATTGCTACTTTACATGGAGCAGCACTTGTCTACTCTCTGATAGTTCAAGAAAAATTTTTGGATCAGTCACTGAGGGAGAAAGAACAATATTCTAATTACCTGATGGTAATTTACGAACAATTTTTCTGTTACCATAGAAAGTGTATTTTAAGATGTTATAAACAAACATTTTGAACACTTACTAAGTGTGCCCAGAGCAGTCAGTTTTGAGTACCAGTCTTTTCTTCCAAAAACCAAAAAAAATAAGTGGATGAAACAGATGGAAGAACTGGGAGGTATTATCAAACCATACCATTAAAAAAAAAACCCAAAACCTACCTACCTTTCTTAGTGAATATTAGGTTTGATTGAATGGCAAACACTAAGGGTACACTCAACAAAGGTAAGTCCAAAGTTATCTTTATTCTTACAGTAGCTTTGCAGTTGTGTCATCTTTCTTACTGACTTTTCTTATGTATTCCTGACTAGAAATTGAATCCCCTGGTGATGAAAGATCAGGTTTGTCAAGCAGGTCCTGGCTTTCATAAACCTATGGCTGGGCCAGATCCCCTGGTTGGCAGGGGACACGAGCCACCAGAAGAGCTGGCCTCTTTCAATCCATGCTTCATTTCTATACTGGGGAAGGCTTTAAGGGATTAGACTGAAAAACTATCTATGTACTTTCTTCAGGTCTGTTACATAGGGCTGTAAATTTACTTCAGTAAGATACCTTACCCAATTCTTTATTGTATAGGAAACTACCATTTCCACATAGAATAGATGATGAGCAGAATCATATTACATATAGAAATTGCAAGATCTCAAATATGGACATTGAATTTCTTTTTTCATAATGTAATATCTCCATTATGAGAGATCCATGCCATCTGCTGTGGTAGTAAAATTATAGAAAGCAATATTGGTAAACTGAACACCTCAATCCTCAGGGCTGGATTTTATTCCCTTTTTTCTTAACAGACTGCCACTAGTCGCTGCACAGAATTGCTGAATCCTGAAAAAAATAAAGGAGAACTTTTTGGTCAAATACGGTACAGGCTGAGAAGACAAAAAAACTATAAAAGTCAACATATATGCTTGCTTTCATCTCTAACACTGATAAAAAACTTTTGTTAAGGGCAGCCTTTAGGGACAAGTTTTGAGTATATAACCTGCATACAAAACACTTAGGATCATGCATATTTATCTTTGCTAATGAGAAAGTAAGTGTTCTATTAAATGACATTCATTTAAAATGTCTGAGTCTCATAGATTGCATATCTTAAAATCATAATTAGGATCTGTGATTAGCTGAGACCTTTCAGAAGAGGTACTTGAGGAATCAGTAAAATAGAAAAGATATATATCAAGATTCATTGAATAAAACACCTTCTTTGTATCACAACCCTTCCACATATAGGAGTGGGGATGGAATAGAAACAGTAATAATGAGGTGAATTTGTAACATGATTCCAAGAGTCTCAAAAACCAGAGCTTTAAAACTGTAGCTCTCTTTGTCTCTTACTATGGAAATCTCATATTTCAAATAAAATAGGATACTATATCATCTGCAAGAAAGTGAGAATGGCCTGTTAGCCTTTACAGCATTCTTTTGATATTCTAATGCATCATATATCTTGTCATAAAGATCTATACTTTAGAGTGGAATGACTGAATTAGGAAGTGTTAAAAAGAAAACAATAAAGCAAATATGTATTTTTGCTCATTCTAAAGTACATCAGGATAAATGAATTCTATCCTGAATTAAAAGAGGTCAAACTGGACTGCGTTGAACAGGAACAAGCAAACAACATGGTAAAACATGGTAGAAGTCCTTCTAGGAACAGAGAGAATGGATATTATGTTCATTCTTAGCAACAAATTATGTTTTGGAGTATAAACATTTTGATTGCAATATCGAGTTCCCAGTTCATTGTTTTGTTATTATTATGATTATCTTAATCAACATTATTACCAGCACCAAAACATAGGCTTTTGTATGTACAATATTAATAAAATATGGAAGAATTACTTCTTGAATGTCAGCATTGAACTAACCAAATTTGCATCCTTGATTTTGAAACTAATTATAGAAAGATCAAAATATGGATAAATCTTAGCACAAGAAGCTAGCACAAATTTTGCTATGCTTTCATTTATTCTTTCTGATTTGAGGAGATTTACATTTCAAAAATTTTAGGAATCTACTTGTCCTTTTAATTATTCTAATTTTGTTAAAGTCACTTTGATAAAATTTAATCAGAATTTTTAGCAGATAATTGAGACAAAAAATGTAAACGAATTTACTTCCAATGAAAGTAATAATTTGTGATCATTTCTGTGTTGTTTTGTTTGACTAAATGTGACACAACACAAAAGAATTTGGAAAAAGGGCGGAAAAGGTACTAAATATAATGAAACTGAAGATACAATCCTGCATTAGTTTATACTGATGAGCTATGTAATATGGTTTCTTAATGTACATTTATTCAATCAAGGTTGATTTAAATAGATACAGTAGGGGTATTGCTCTGTTCTCACAAAACATTCCATTTACATTATTTAATGATGGATTGTGTATTAACAGTGGGAAGTGTTACATTTTTGCTTACTGAATTTGAGGGATTCTTTATTATGAGAACAGGTGAGGGGGTTTAATAGCTAAAAAAAGTCACCTTCTTTGCAACTGGCAACGTGTATTAAAGCTTCTATGGAAGGAAACCCTATTAGCAAAATATATTTAAGAAAATCCTGAGGATTTTGAACAATATGGCTTACAGGAGAGCACCCTTGCAAATCATTGGAAGTGATAAATGAATATTTCTAGAAAGGCAACCTTGCATCAGAAACCTAGTAAATGACTAGTAGAATTATGATGAGCCTTAGCTCAGCAGGCAGGAGACCATCCTAATCCACTTATGCCAAAAATTACTTTATTAGAAATCATTTCATGAAACATATAGACACCAACATAGAGACCACAGATCAAAATAAGAGCTGTTCTCCTTGATATAAAATAAGCTTAGCTTACTGTTAAGATAAAGAGGGCACAGACTCTGCAGACCTTATCTTAAAATGTCCGATATCTTAACAAGTTTCACAACACACCAGGTAACCTAGCACACCTCTAGCTCCACTCTCACTGGAGGCCATAGAAGACATCCTGGAAGTTCATCTGGAACTAAGCACTAAGGGAACTGTCTTTTGTTGTTTAGAAGGCTTGGTATAATGAGGGAGGATTATTCCTGTCTCTGAAGGAAGACTCTGGGACATGGAAATGTAAGTGATCCAGTTCCGATTTATACTAAACTTCTTGTGTTATTACTTTTTATTTCCATCAGAAATGTCTTCTGTGACTATGCATAAATAATAATAGTTTTAAAAAATAATAATAATAATAAAAGTTGCTTTCCACAGTATTCTTCCAGGGAGAAATAGAGATAATTATCCCAGTGCTGCTCAAAGTTTCCTTTGTAGATCAGGAATGCTCTGCACCAGCCTTCTGTAAACAAAGCTGCTTTTATTCTACCTCTCTTGGAATCAATGTTACCACTTTCTTAACATATTTCCTTTATTCTGAATGGAATAAAGATAGGGTCACAGTAGTTAAGAAAAACAGATGGGACATGAAACTCCGGAAAGTGTAAGCACGTTTGGAGAAAGACAGGACTGGAGTTTTGCTGGTTTATTGGATTTAAAATAAATTTGAAGCAAAAAGATTAAAAGGATTAATTTTAAATGATTACTTTAAACACTAAGTATCAATCTGGAGTAAGATCAGAGATCTTATGATGAGCAGGTTCTTCCATTCTTGCCTTCTTTCAGAATCCACTTTGTGGGATTTTGAGCTATGCGAAATACAGCAGAGGTCAGAGAAGGAAAGAATCAAAAAGTACCATATGCATGTCTTTGGAATTCACTGTCATTCTTCCAGACTAAAATAGAAATCTCAGTAGATTGCTCCAAATGTGTGGTTATGTAATACAGCTTGGCAGAGCAGGCTAACAGCAGCAGATTGAATTAAGACCATAAAATTTGTCTTGCCTCTTGAAATGAATAATGAAGTTGAGAGAAAATATGTGTTCAAAACTGAGGAGCACAATGAACTTCACAAAGGATATGAAAACTCAGATTCCAGCTTTTTGTACAATGCTTCCCTTCTGGAAGTAAAAATGATAAAAGGTGAATTCCCCAAAGTACCAGCTCCAAACACTGGCATTGGCGGACCTGAGTCTGTTACAGAAGATTAGGCCTGAGATTATATGTGAGCATTTCAAGGATGTGAGATGTAAATTCATTTCAGGTTGACATAATCTCTGAGTGACAATTAATACTGGCTACATAGGAGCTATCATAAAATTGAGTAAAGACATCTGTTGAAGCAGCCTGGTGGTAAAAAGTGTCTGCTCTTTTCCCAAAGAGGTGTGTGGAGCAGCTTTTCCTATTTCTCTTTGCATATTTACAACTAAAGTGTGTATAGCTTAATTTCTCTTTTTCTGTAGAAGGTAGTTGATGTTTTGTACTATAGTAAAGTGAAGTCATACAAGGTCTAGGTATGTGTATATGTAATAAAATGTATAATAATTAATAATACATATAATACCCTGACCTTTGTATTCTGCTATAATGATCTGGCTTGCCAATGTTCTAATGCCACTTTAAAATGTGGACTTAGTTTTCCAATTTGATGCATTCCTATGGTACTGAACTTATCCCAGGTAATAAATGTCAGTGTTTTTTTCTGAAGATGAACATGCTAAGACCCTCTTACCAGTTCTACTTCATAATTCAGCAAAACAACTTTGGTATCTTCACAAAAACCATACATACATAAAAAGAAATATTTTGTGCAGTCAGTGAGGTCTGTTCTTTCTGTAGGATGTAACTGCAGCAAACTGTAGAGAGAATTACTTAGTTCATATTTTTTGCCTCTCACACTTAGATATCACTGTTGAGGTTGTCCTTTCCTATTTCTAGGAGGTAGGACTGATGGCATGGGACTTGTGGAAGTACAGGTATACTTGATTTTAAGAACTTTTGCTAGCCCTTTATCTGACCACACAAATAAATAGAGTAAAATATGCAAATAAAGAACAAAATAATAGTGGGTCTGTTTGATGAATAATCTGTGGAACCAAACCTAATAGAAAAAGAAGCAGAATGCTAAATGTACCAAATACTCATACACTTCAATCTAAACTCTACTTGGCTGAAATATCTTGTTATTAAGTGAAAGATTAAAAGGATAACTGCCGACCACTGGTTTATTTAGCACACACTCCCCCACATACATACACATGCATTTTCTATTAACAACCCTCTTCTCTTGTTAGAAATACAGGACATGAGGGGAGGACACAAGATATAACTGAAGTGAAAAGTGAATAAGAGCATTCTTTTTCATATTACTTGGCTGTGGATCTTAAAAACGGCTTTATCTGCTTTGTCTAGTTTAATTTATAAAATTCAATAAAGATTCCATGTAAAAAAACCATTAGTTCTTCATTTACAGGAAGTGAACAACACTTGAAGAACTCATTAACATGTGCATCCTGTGGGCATTGGAGCAATTTAAACTATCCCAAGATTTGTTCTAGATCAGCCTTCCCAGAGGAGCTCTTAGAACTGAATCATAGGACAGAGGTTTTCTAGTAACAGGAACTTCTGCCTGTGAGATACTGTTTTTAACACTACTACTTGTGGAGTATCTGAAAATATTGTTAATTATATGAGTACCCTGAATTACTCCGAGGTGCGTGCAGAGTAAATTTGAGCTAATAGCAAGTTATGTATGTTTCCTAAGTAGAAAGACACAGTGTGACCTGTTTAAGACAAAAAAGAGACATTAGCTATCTCTTGTCCAGTACAGGTTTGGTGGGTTAATCTTTTATCAAGTAAGGATACTTTTTGGAGAGGTTCACTCGATTCATATGGAAATTATTATCTCTTAATACATGACTCACTTATTTCAGGAACATACAAAATTAGAAATGTTTTGTACTTCTTGTATTACAATTTGTTATTATATTTTGTAGTAATTAAGATCTTTTTATCAAATGATTAATTCACTTTGTGCTCTTACACTTAATCATCCATGCTACTGAATCAGCATGTTATTTGATTTATGGGAGGGAAATTAACCTGAATTTTAAAATTTCATTTCCCTGAATGTTGTCTTTAAGGCATCGAGTTGAATGACAGTTTTCATTATTGTGTCTAGACAAAAAGAAGAGAAGCAGCTTTATGAGATTATTTTTTCAGGATGCTATCTTCATGTCTATCTGATATTAAGCAATAGTATTTACCACTTCTAAAGAGAGAAAAATTATATGTTCTATTAGACTACACAAAGGGACTTTAAAGGACTGCAGTGAGGATGCATTTCAGGGGTAAAAATTAAGACTAAACTTTCCTTTTGAAGAGTGTTCAAAGAATGTAAATTCAGTTGGTAATCACCCCTAAAAAGACAACACAGTCACTGTGGGATATTTTTCCATAATTAAGACTAACTCATCTCTTACATGCATAGCAATTGGTAAGAAATAAAAAGGTAGCAAATGGTGATGCACATAAATCCTGGGATTGGACTCTTGGAGCTGGACTTGCATTTTATACTGTTTTTTTTAAAGGATGATCTAGTCAGTAGACTTGCCACATAATGTTGTTGGCAAAGCCCTTACCAAAATTTAGTGGAATTTTAAATTTGCTCCAACATTGTGTCCTGTGTTGTGGGGATGT
>WBMZ01006724.1:0-25286 GCA_013400975.1 Atrichornis clamosus
GGCAGTGGCGGCAGCAGTGAGAGAGGGGGGTCTTCGGCTGAGGCAAGCAGGCGGCTGGTCTCTCTTCGGAGGGAGAGAGAGAGAAGGCACAGGAGTCCCGGCCCCTTCTGGAGCCCCCCNCCCTTCTGGAGCCCCCCCACTCAGATGGGGAAAATCTGCTGGCGGTGATACCGCAGCGGACGATGCAGGTGTCCAGCGAAAAACGGCAGGGAGGGAAAAACTCCCGGGAAACTGGGAAACCAAAACTCCCAGAGCCCGAGCCCCACACCACGTCTCCCCGAGCCGGGCGAAGAGGCAGTGAGTAAAAAAAAAACTTCTTTTCCGGCTGCCGGGGACTGCTCCCCCCCACCCCCCCACACGCACACACCTTCCCCACCTCCTTTTGTGTTTTTCAAAACCTTATCAAAGACTGGCCAGGGTGATCAACCATTCTTTTGTGTTCTGATTGTCTGGCATTTGCATATGACTACAGTTCGCTCCTGCTAGTTGTCTCCCTGGTAACCAACTGGAAAAAGGAAGAAAAAATTCACTAAGAAACACAAACCCACCACACTGGGGAAACTGAGGCAGTGGTTCAACAAGTGATCAGCAAGAAAAAAAAAAGTCACCGGGACAAAAACAGCCTGTTCTCTTGCTCTGACCACTCACGGCACTGCTTTGGTCAGAAATCTGTCTTCAACAGATGATTTGTCTTACAGTAGCTCCCAATAATTTCTCTGGTATCTGGCATCTATTTTTTGCCCACACGTCCTCATTAGCACATCCTTCTTTGTTCCTGTGCCTCATTCCTCTGGCCTGTGTCTGAGGACCTTCCCATCATATTTCTGTGTGCTGACCAAAGGCAAAGGTACTCCTGCTTCTCTAAGCATCTCCAAGCAGCACTTTGCTCATCCTCCATGCAGTTCTGCACCAAGCTGGTTCTCACCAGCATCAGGATTAAAAAATAACAGAATAGTAACCACAGAGACAGTCTTCATATCATGACAGAGGGCCAAAAAGAAACTAATTTGAGAAAGAGGGTAGGCAGAAAGGCAAGAATCCATAGGTCTTCCATTTGATTACATTTCAGAGACAAGGTTTGTTTGACTTTTATTGACTATTCTTTTCACTTCCCCTCTATCTCAAATACACAGAAGAGCAAAAAGGATAATCTGGAGCTAGGAGCTCTTTGAAAACCAAAGGAACTGCAAAAAAAATTAAAATGAGTTAAATATTTATACAGTGCAACTCTAATTAAATTAATAGACCGGCAGATGTGCTGGGGAGATCAGCAAACTACCTCCTTCACTTTAATCCTCTTACTCTGTTATTACTGCAGAATTTTTAGCTAATTACTGACACAACTGAAACTACATTTAAAAAGAAAAAGGCAAATCAAAACAAACAAAAAAATCAAAACAAATAGAAGTAATAATACCTTGCAAGGCAAAGAAAAGTTGAACCATCCTTCTCAGCACAGGTGTCATAAGGTAAACATTTGAGAGCAGCATCCATCTTTCCTATAAAGTCCCTCAAGTTCCTACTCTCCCTGGGAGTTCCTGAGACAGGATCACTGAGCAATCTCTGATAAACCAAATATACAGTTATATTCAGTATCTGTAACCAAATCTCTCTTTCAATCATCCTGCCAAACAACCAATGCTATCCCCAAGTGGGAGTGACAGATCTGGACAACTCTGTGTGTCAAACCCTCACTCTTCACCTCTCTGTCATCTACTAGAAACTGCAACTCTGAGTTACGCACAAACCCTTTTGTGGGTGTACAGATTTGAGTGTGAAAGAGTGAACCTGCTGCATTTGGACATTAATAGATTCCTCCTTGTGGGGAGAAAACCAGATTCCCGAGTCCTGCCCAGTGTATATCCTAAACACTAAACTGTATAACCACATTTCTGCTTGTATTGCTTGCTCCTACTCTGCTCCCAAACATCATGACTATTTAATTACTTCAAGCAGAGAAGAAAGTCTTCAGTAACAGGCAGAAAGAATTATACCTTCCACTGCAAAATTATCAGCTGGCTGCAGCAGCCTGAGAAATACTACATAACCAGTGGCTCCCACAGGCAGGATATGTGCTGCAGTCACTGGGATGCCAGGCAAAAAGGGTGGCTCCCATCATTTCCATGATACAGGTACTGTACTCCTGAGAACAATTGGCCAAGTACCAGATTATGGATTCCAACAGACACAAACTAGACAATGGTGCTGAGCAGCACTGTCAAGAGAAATAACCCTGCACAGATCTTTAGGTACTTCAGAAAATAGAAAACAGCAGCCTAATGACTTCCAGCATCAAACAGTAGTGGGGGGAAATAAAAACAAAAGGACTTTGGAAGATCTGTTGAGGATTTGAGCACCTGAGAGGCAGTTAGGTGGCACCAGGTCACATAATTTTCTGTTGTGGTTATAGTTCAAAGTCTTGTTTGCTGATGTTTATCACAATGCTCCCAAATCATTTTATATGACTTAACAGGGATTCCAGGATGTATCTCCAAACACAGCAGTGCACATACCCAAGATCCTAGACACCTCTTAAAAAAAAGCAAGAACATGTTCAACTTGTGTAAATGCCCAAGTTCTCCAGAGTACAATGCACTATACCTTCTACTGTCTCACTTGCTCTCACCCTGGGGTTGAGAGAGGAACAACGAAAGTTGTTCCTTGATACAGCATTACAGGGAATTCCCAGAACAGCCCTTTGTGTAAGGTTAACCTGCAACAGATTCGCTCTCGTTATCCCCAGCTGAGACTGAATGAAGCTATATGCTCAAATTCATATAGACAGTTACAGGCGAAACCAGAAATACAGCTAATAGCTTTCAACTCCTATTCTGACCATCAGAGAAATTATCTTCCTGCCTGCCTGTTTCTGACCTAAAATACCTAAGTGTATCTTGAGTGCAAAAAGTATCTGGATCACCTGCTTGCCATGGATACGGATGTGCCACAAGTAAAACAACCCCTTTGGTTTTATGTCAAGACGGTACAAAACTACCTTGCAGAGAGAAGAGGAGAAACAAGAAAGTCTTGCAAATATTTACTTAAAATACCAGTTATCTCAGATCTTCCCCTTCTAGTTCCATCTCTAGAGCTTGCCAGTATGTCCATAGCTCTAGCAAATAAGGCACCACATCAGGCCTTGAAAGGCCACTTGGATCACAGCACAGACCGCTGTGCTGCACAAGAGGGTAAAGAAGGAACTTTCCATTAGCATCATCCTCAAAAAGAGGACCAAGATGCATGAAGGATACAAAAGTCAAGAGAAGGACTTCAAGCACAAGTAATAAGAATATTGGGGGGATAAGATTTGGAGACAAAAACAAAGTTCAGCATCTCCACCATCCACGTCTCAGGAAGCAAAAGATAGTGTTTTTATCAGCTCCAAACTAAACTAGCTACAGTCCACTCCCCACAAAGTATAACTAGCACTGGTTACCAAAGCCTTCTGGCATTGTCCATAAGACCTAAAAGGTCCAGAATACTATGTACTACTTAGAGAAATACCAAACAGCACAATCTGATAAAAAGAGAAGGGACAAAGAAGGAATGGATCCAAGAGAAAATGTAATGAGGAAAAGCCCTCATGCATAATTTGAAGAAAGTAGAGACCAAAGGTAGAAAGAGAAAAACAAATATCTGGAGACAAGGTGGATTGCTGTATCTCACACCCTTGACAACAGGACAGATGGGTGAGACTGCTTTGTGCCATGCTCATAAAGGCTCCCAGCCCATCTCTTTGCTTTGTCTGCTTCTTTTTGCCAAAGATCGTGTTTTCCTTCTTGTCATCATTTTGGGTTTCTTCCCCCTTTCTCCCTCAGAGCAGCTGTCACATTTACTCAGGTCTCATGAACCACTGTGCTGTGGGTGTGTGTGATTAATTATACTGCTAACCTTCATTAAATCAGTGGATTGGCACTCCGGCAGAGAGGCAGCAGGACCAGAGGGAGAAGCTATTGAGAGCCATCAGGATCTGCATCCCAGAGTTTGTATGTATGTTGGGCATGTGAGACTTTTGTCCTCAAAAATAGCAGTATCTGAGTGGGTTTTGTATGCTTTGACAAACCACAAAGCTTCTGCCTCACTACATGCAAGACTCAGTTAAAAAAAAAAAAACACAAAACCAAACTAACTAACAACAACAACAACAAAAAAGCCCGCCAAGGTCCTGGAACATTTAACTACCCCAAATCTCTTGCTGCTGGTAGCCTACTTGGTTTTGTGCAGCAGAGACCAAACAAGATCAGTGTACTGATCATGGCTTTGGTCCTCATGCTACTTTAAAGATTTAAATCAGAATTCCCGCAATGGGCAGACTGCTTTCCTTTAGGATCACCAAATACGGTTTAAATGCTTTTGTTCCAAACTTCCCAGAAATAATGCTTGATCTTTCAACAGCTCAGGGAAGGGAGCATTATGGGAGACAAAAGACTTCATTTTGTTTGTTGCATGGAATTAGCTTCTCCCACATGTCCCACACAGGACATGTCTTCCGATGCTCAAAGATCAAAGCAAAAACTCTGTTTCTATTCAAATTACACATATTCATCTCAGCTGTTTCTACCTGGCTTGAGCTTAAGCAATAACTCGATTTTAAATGCTTAATAGGATATGATAATTGGAGCCTAAAATCTTCATAATTCTGCTAATAACTCTTCACTCTGCACAACTGAGAAGTATACAGTTCCTAAAACTTACGATATATCCTGTTTTCTTTGGCAGGGTTCACTACAGATGTTGGAATTTCTTCTCAAAAGCTCTCCAGCTCAAAACATAAAAAGAAATTCAGGTTTTGACATGATGATATTGTGTTTTACTAGTTTGATGAACATGCTCTGCCAGAGGATTTGAATTTAGGAAATAGAGTAGTTTGACCACTCTAGTTATATCATGTGGTTTAATAAACAGAGAAGGCTAAACCAAACCAATTTTCTCCAAATTTTATTCTTGTTTTAGTCACCACTGAAAAAAAAAATCCAAATGATCACATATACAGCTCATTGTTCGCCATTTCAAATCTCCAAAATGTAAATTTTGTTATATTGGAGAGAATTAGGAATGCCACAGTTCCAATTGCCACTGCTGCACCAAATACATGTGACTGAAGGTAATAGCCAAATCATGTCTTAAATTACTTCAGACTAGCCTCAGGGACCCCAGAATAAGCAGAATCCATTGACCCCCTTCAAGCAAGAGGATACCAAAATGTCTTCCCGGTGAAGGGGCAAAAGTGACTCAACACGGGGAGCTTCAACAGATTGTTTGAGAGACAGAGAGATCAGATAAAAATCCAATAGAGCAGATGCTGTAAGAGGATTAGAGCAAGCAGATTAGAAGCCTTGAGAATACAAAGATCATCAGACTCATAATTCCTCTTTAAACATAATCAGGAACAAGTATCCCAACTTCCCCTCCTCACTAACAATACTCTACGTCCTTATTTGCTCTCTCCCGCCTTTTCTTCTCAGTCTCTCTCTCAATCATTTTATGTTCCCAAGAGGTTATTAGCATCACATGATGAACCTGCAAAAAGTCAAGAAGAAGTTTCTAGAAATGTGGCAGGATCCTCTTAGGCTAGAAACAGTAGGAAGACTATGGAGCTGGCCAAGGACATACCAAAAACCTCAGCTCCTGATAGAAGATCTTAGGTGGGTGGCAAGCAGGAATGTCAGATTCCAGGGAGAATGCATGTCTCAAATGGATGAGGCCAAGAACATAACCGTTTTTCTAAACATGCTACTGTCCAAAAATTTGCTGTTCACATGACAGTATCATCTGTTTGTTACACTACCTTCACCTCTCTTTCAAGTAATTTAGATATGGCTGAGGAGCCCACTAGCATCCACTGAATAACCTTCATCATGTTATGCAATACTGTTCTCTGCTCCCCTACTTTGGATCTGTCCAGTTTGGGCTGTACTGAAAGCATTTATCCATAGGATTTTTCTAGTTGTCTTTGAAGTGGGTTTACAGCTTGAAGTGTTGCGAAAAAATCACTACGTACTGAGGACCAGCACTAGGAAGCTATGAAATATACCTGCAAAGTATGCATGTTTGACATTTGCTTAACTTGTCAATATAAATCCAAAGTCATCCAAAATCACAGCATGAAATATCATGCTATTCACAGGACCAGCCGCACTACAGGAAGCAAGAATTTAAGTAAACAACTGTGCATATGCTATAAGCTGAAATAAACATAATCTTTTCCAAATAATTATGAATTAACTCAGACAAAATTTGTATGTAATTTACGTATGTAAAAACATCTGACTTAAATAATTTGAAGCACCATATAACAATCCAGCCAATTCCACTCAAAGTAAATCATGTCACCACCAGTTTTACAGGGCTTACAAATAAATAAAAAAACCCCCTCAAACAGTCTAGAAGCACTCGTTGAAATGAATCATGAAGTCAACCTACATTGACTCCATGAATATAATCATGTACATGCACAGGGATGGCAACTCACCTCTAGCTAATGTCACAAGTGGCAAACCTCCTACATAACTAAGCCAAAGGCTCTGGAATGGGAAGTTTCCATCTTCTGGAGGTCACTTGCATTTTGGCACACCATGCTCTGCTCTAGTATTGCCTCTGGACTCTTTTTGACCTCTTCTTATGCTTTCCAAACCGATCTGCAGTTCAGGTCACAAAGAGTCCTCCTCATGGTGTATCCTCCAGACTAGTGTCTATCCACCTTCTCTCCTAAAGCCTGTTTTTCTGGGCTTTGTGTTTGTAAGCAAATATAAGTAGATCTTTATTTCCATGCTCAGTAGAAGTCATAAATCACCACCAACTCTTTCTTCTGTGGAGAACTTCCGTACCAAATGCGAAAAGTGGTAAAACACACATCAGGAGGTCTCTGCAATCAGCAGGTTTGGCCCCAGTCCGTCCCTTATAGGAAGGAATTCGACTGCTTACCACAATGATTCAAAACACACACATCACCTTGGCTCCGCACATCACCTCTGCTTACTCACCTCTTCACTGCAGCTCCTGATGTTTGGCCTTCCCCCACAGAATAAAAAATAGCCAGGTGCCATGGTTTTCCTGGATCAGCCCCACTGGCCTGCTGGGTTTTCTTTTCAGTCCCAGCAGCGGGGGGCTGCATGCCTGCAAACCCCGCCTAGCTTCCCCCTCCAACCCCTCAAGCCAGCCCTCATGATGGACTTGACACCTGGCTGGGGGCAAGAGAAATCCAACCCAGTACAAATAGAGCCCTCAGACAGATACATATTTCTCTTCCACCATGCTGAGAAAGCAGGAGAGGAGACCCTCTCCTGCTACTGGTGTATATGTGCCCCCTCCCCAGGATGACCCAAGTTTCCTCACTAGCCATGACACTGCCATGCACATGAGAAACACCCATACAGCACTCCAGGGGAAGGACAAAACCACAGCGTTACTGCTGCAAATCAGAGGCTGACAACAGGCAAGACTCCTGTGCTCTAACTCTCATAGCAACTGAACGGATGGGATTCAAGTAGCCACTGCTGCCTTGTCCCAGTCTCTCATTCTGATGAAAAAAGTACTAAATAGGGAAATAAGGGGAAACAAAGACAGCAGAAAATCAACTAGACTAGAGCAGCAAAACCAGCTGGATGCAGTGGAAGTAAATTCAGCTGTCTTGTAGGGATATAAAATAGTTCCCCCAACTACCCAAGAAGTTATTCCTTCCAATGCAGAAATATGAATTAGAGGCATCTTTACTTTAAGAATGAGATCTGTGTTAAAAGTAGAGGCAAGCAGCAGTGTTTTAGAAGGCAAGGATGCCACGATGCTCTCAACATAAAACTACAATAGCCAATGTAAGCAGATTCTGAAGATATGTCTTGCTAGGGCAACTGAGGAGGGACCAATTAGAGGAAAGTAACTGAGATCAGCATAGCAAAAGGCCATTTCATTTTGAACTTAGAACTCTGGAAAGTGCTTTGCCAATGTACCCAAACCTGACTCACTCTTTGAGCTTTTGATAATTAAGCTATCCCCTACATCCCTCAACTTTGAACTTAACTATCCCTGCTGTTAGTGCAGGTCAGACACCTGAAACATCCAGCAACTGCTGAACTACACAGCAACGTGTAAAACATCGCAAGTGCCAGCTTGCTTTTAAGGAACTAATATTTGGCCTGTGAAGCCCAGCACCTCAGAGATGAAGGAATGTATTATCTTATCTACACCTCTGATGATAATTTACTTTATATTCTCTGGGAAACTTTTCTTTTTCTGGATGCAGTGGGAAGTAAAATAAAAATTAAAAAGAAAAAAGAAAAAAAAAGAGGGAGGACGAAAAGGAAGTTTTTTTTAAAAAAAAAGGAACAGTGCATTTGACAAAGGAATATCACTCCTGAATTTCACTAATGTAGAAGAGAGAATTAGACAGCAATTGGCAAACAATAAGAACATTGTCTCCAATGACCTGCCATGATGAAAGGGAAGTAAGTATCCCGTCTGAACTCATCTGCTTTTAACCACTGTGGCAGGAGCTGTGCTGACAGACTCCCATCTGCTGGCAGATCAGATACTACAAAATACACATGGAAAAAAGCCACATTAGGATAAAATTATATATGTGGATATATATACGCAGATCTCATCTAAGGCTGGCAAGCACGCTAAGGATTCCCCAGAACATTCTCATTTGTCCCCAGTACTATTACTTTGCAGTTGTCAGATAGAGGGCTTATTTACAGCTCAAGGGGAGTGCTTCAATGAACAGCTCTAAATAACTTAGTGAACCATAAACCATTCTCCTGAAGCAAGACCCCCAGAATCCATCCTGAAACCTAGTCCATAATAATAACTGAACTTTCTTACAAAAATTTTTTGTTGTTCCATTACTCACAGGGGAGTGAAATGGTTGCAACTTTATCACCCTGTTGCTAAACTGTCCTTCCATAAGCAATTCTTATCTACAGAGTCTCTCCACCCTCAGTAGTTAAGTCTCTTAGTACCCTGCAGCCTTCATTCACATCAGTCAGGTTAATACATCCCTTCCCAGTACAGCCCCAAGTCTTGTTTGATAGCTTCCTCTGAGGCATGATGCACATATAAGCTCTAAAGATTTTCCACAGGAGACCACGATAGGAGATAGGCTTACAGAGAGTGAAGGATTCTTTATTGCCCCGTTAAAGACAGAAATCTGTGGCTGTAATTTATTGAACAGTAAGACATGCAAGAAATAAAATTTGTCCAAACACAACTAAGAGCAAACGATCCAATCTGGGCACCTATCCGGAAAAAAAAAATACTTCAGCTCAACAACTGTCACAATAGGACAGGAGTTATTACTGACAATGAAAAGCAACCAGATCCCAATAAAAAAATGCTTCCTATGCAGAAGGATCAGAAGAGAGAGGAGGACATAATAAGCACATAGGGACAAGTATTCCCTTGGCATGGGCAAAGACAGACCTGTAACAGGCTGCAAATTATGTAGTTATTGTGTATGAGAACAGGATCTTACAAGCTCAAACCTTTGACAAAACCCCAGCCAGATCCCACAATCTGTTATCACCCTGCTCAGTAGTTTGTACTGAACTGAAACAGCAGAATTCAGTCTGTAGGTCACAGAACAGTAAAGCAGGAACTCAAGTCTGTTCCTGCAGATCTGCTGGTAGATCTGCAAACCAATTCCTCTCCTCACACCTGGGTTTCACCATAGAGAGAACAAGATCAAAACACATTTTTATGAAGCATTTTCTATCATAGGCAAGTTTCATATTCCTTTGAGAGTTACGAAGTAAGACACTTCCAGGTTTTCATATCACATTAGGTACTGTTCAGCCTTTTTATTATCTAGTTTGTGAGCAGCAAAAGCAGAACAAATGCAGCAAACATTTGGCTTGCCCCTCTCTACAGGAGGACAAAAAAAACCCCCTTGCTTTTATGAAAATTCTCTCTTGATCAAACAATCTAGCACCTTTCCTGGGATTTTGTCATTGTGTGCTAGGGTGGGAAGCACTGGAGGGGCCAGGCAGCTGTGAACAAACATGGTCTTATCCGGGAGGGGGCACTGGTAACACACAATACCCAAATCTTCAGGCTACCAAGCACCAAAATGACAGAAAACGAATATTAAATTAAATAATAAAGTATATTGTCTTGATGTTCTAGCAATTTGATGATTTGTAATATTCAAGTCTGCATTCTCCTAAACTAATACAGGTAAACCTTCTGCACTTTTGTAGAATCAAGCATATTCCCTAGCAAGGGACCTGTAAAAACTACCAGGTACCAGTGTTTGGCCAGCAGTGAGCAGACAGAGCAGTTTACTTAACATAGATATTATGGATGCTGCCCACAGAGGTACTCCAAGAAACTCTGTATAGGTTCCTTGCACAGACACCACCATACAGTGGTGCAAAACTTTTCCCCACCACCTTCTGTTCTCAAACCAAACAGCCTGGCAGGACGTCTCTCTGAGTACTCGCCTAAAACTGAAACATCAGAAAAACAAACTTGGACACAGCAAGTACATTCACTGAGGCACCATGATGAGATTTCACCTCACAGAGCAATGTATCTTAATGTGTTTTCACCAAATACACTCAGCCTCTGGCTTTTCTTCCCTTGTTCCTCATCCCTTACAGCTACAGACTGTGACAAAGCAAAGTAAGACATTAGGCCCAGCGAACACCTCCAAGGCAGACTTCTAAGAGGAAACGTCAAGTGTTCATGTTTACAAAAATGTATGTCCTAGAATTTGGACACCTTTCTAGGTTGAATTATGTGGAGTTTATGCTCCCCTGTGTCTCCTTTCTTTCGTTTCTTGATGCCCAAAGCTCCTCTGGCCAGAATCAGTTTGTTGTCCCCCACTGCAGACTGGAACATTTGGGTTTGACCTGCATGCAAAAACAGCTTATTCCAGTGCTAGACGTGGGGTTTTTTTTCAGAACTTACACTAGGCCAGTGGCAACTTAGAAGTGATCATCCATGCAGCAACTCAAGTTTAAGCTACATAAGCCCAGTGTTAGTTCTTCCAAGATATTGCAATATCTCACTCTAAAGTACCTGACAAGGTCCTAAAAACAAGACTGCTCTAGAAAATAACATTCAGGAGACTCATAAATTTGCATTGCTCTCAAACTTGGCCACTGAGGACCTGTTTCATCCCAAGCCTCTGACTCAGCCCCCCTTGCCAAATCTCACACTAAGCAATTCTAAGTTTCTCTCCTCACTGCACAGGAGAATATTACCCTTGAGAATACGTACTCCTCCTGTAGCCTGACCTACCAACACTCAGGAAATGTTGGTTGTACAGCAACAGACACGTTGCCATGCAGGAGCTCAAATGTGGATACCCTGGCCAGCCAACACGGCTGTCAGAGGTAGGGATGGCTTCTCCCTGCTCTGTCAGCGCAAGGCCCCAGAGACGAGGGAAAGGAGACGATGTGTTACCTGCCAGCAACCTTAGGCTTGCAACACAGGTGGGCAGTTCTGATTTCCTCCAGTAGAGGGCAATACTAACATAGGAAAGAAAAAGTAAATCGCAGCATTACTTGCACTAAAATAAACAAGCAAAGGAATTAAAGACCCTGCTCCTGCAGCACTGAGCACTGAACAAAGCTCTTGGATAGTCCATGTGTTCATTCCAGCAAAAATTCTTCTTCAGTCTGGCCCCATTTAGTGGAAGGTTGCCTTGCACTAAATTTTCACATGATTGTTTCAGGTAAGATTTTCACTGTTCTGATTAAAACAGAGAAGATATGGTCTGTGTTGGTCATAGTTGAAATACAAACAAACTTTTGTTATTCTTCACGAATAAAGAAATTCTATCCCACCCAACTTTAGTCTGCATGTGATAAGACCCAAAAGATCAATGCTTCATCATTCTCCCCAAATTAGCATGTTTAATATGGACCATTTCTTACAGATAAAACGATAAAATGTACCAGCATTTAATCGTATTTGTAATGGAACTGCCTCATGCTTGTTAGGACCTGACATTAACTCTCTATGACCAAAGCTGCCACACAGGTATTCATCACACATTTCTAAAGCCTGTGACAGTACTGTCACAAATTGGGCTCTGATAGCATCCTTCCACAACAAGTTTCAGATGTCAACTTCACATATTTTCAAAAAATATTTTTCCCTCTTTTATAAATAAAACTCTCTGCTTCTACAACCTTTCCATCCCATGACTTCAAAATAATTTAGCAACATGTGTGAAGTCTCACAATCAAGTTTTGGTTTTCTTACACTCAAGCAAACACCCTTCTTTAGAGACTGGGAAGTTGAGATACATTTTATGACAGTGGGTCTCCCCAGGATCATACATGTATCTGCAGTGGAACAAGATGAGAACCTTTTCTCTAGTTTCAGTCTTGTATTTTAACCATTTACCCACAGTGCTAATCATGCTTACTGGTGCAAGATACTTTTGTTTCTTTTCTGAAGTCATCTATTGTCCTCAGATAATGGAGCTGACAGATGGAGAGAAACTATTTTCCTGTTCACTGTGTTCTGCTATTATGTTTATTTGCTTATAAACAAGATAAGATATTTTCTACTCTTTCATTCCTTTTATTGACTTTTCCTTTCTACCGAACAAAACACACCCAGGACTATCTTTCCAGACTTTTTTAAAAATCAAATAATTTTCTCCATAAGTATTTGACAAGCCAGGTCACACCATGACTGATCTCAATATTAAAAAATAGCATATTACACACAGCTCAGTGCTAGCCAAGAATGATGTACAGAAATTGGTAGAGAAAGGGCTGCTAAAACCAGAAAGAAACACAACTTTCGTACCTAGGGAAACATACTACTGAATTTGCAGATCTTGGCCCAAATTTCTATATGGGTGCTTAGGTACCCAGCTTCCTTGGACCCCCTTGGGAGTTCCAACACATGGCAGCAGTCAGATGACGTACTTCTTTGTGGATATGAGGCTTACTCCTCCTCCTTCTCCCTTGCAGCCAGGCAGGGCCAGTTCCACACAGCTCCTTCAGAAGTGTGAACTCTCTCAGTCTATCTGCTCTATGCAATGGTGACTTCTTAAAAATATGACCATGTTTACCGTCACAATTTTTTCTAAGGCAGAAAAGAAAAATTGATTTAGGCACAGGGTTAGGTATAGTCATGCACTGGAAAGAACACACAGTCATGACAAAGCCTGTTGTACACAGACACAGAGCTACTGCATCTCCCAGTTATACAACAGTGGCACCCTATTTACCATTACTCCCTGCATCAAGACTGAGAAAGAACAATTTCACCACCTGTTGCCATGGATGATTTTTAAGTTATTATCACAAAAGCATAAAAACAAAGAATCCTAAATGGCTAGGAACAAGGAGGTCTGTATTGTGTCCCATGTCTCACAGTTACCCCAAAATGCTTGCTTTGACTTAAAAATGAGGATAATGACATAACCTCTTTCCCCAGCAGTGACACTCAGACTTTGAAATACTCCAGTTTATTGCTGGTGACATAGCATTATGGAAATATGACATAACATTAAGGAAAGACTGGACATGACACTCATGGCCATGGTCAAGTTGACAAGGTGGTGTTTGGTCATAGGTTGGACTTGATCTCAGAGATCTTTTCCAACCTAATTGATTCTGTGACTATGCTTTCAGAGAGCAGCAAGGACAGGACACATAGATTGTCAGAATCAGAAGTGACCATGAAGCCAGTTAGGACACCTTATTTTAAGGTTTGACAGAAGATATTTCAGGACATAGCCACTTAAACTGCTGGAAAATTTTCTGACCACTAATACCCCTGAATCTTGCCACCCTATCCCTGTTATCAACACTTTCCCTCTAGAAGGTAGCTAGAGCAGGGATTTCAGTGATAGTATTGCTTGTTTGAGTGTGACAGGTTCATTTATAACAAAAATAGTTACTGATTTATACAAGGTATTTTCCTCCTATCACATAAGAGAATTAACCTGTAGCATCAGCACTTTTCCTGATGGCAAATTAGAGTTCCCCAAGTGAGGCTGTAAGGATGGGTCAATTGTGTTGTCCTGTGTAAGAGAGGCCGTGAGACGGCAGCAGTCTGTGCACTGCTGAGGGAGGGCAGGGCTGGAAAGAGAGCAACAGTTCTGTGTCCCTCTGACCCTCTCCAAGCATACATGCTTGGCCACTGTCACATGAGATGGTGCCTGACTGGGATTATCCTCACTGTCATTCTCCTGCAGCATCAAGTCGTTAATTGACAAGGAAACAGCTATAAGTTGGAAAAGAGATTCAGTCTGAGACCTGGAAAACATCACACAATGTATATGGGGGAGCTTCTGTGTCACCCACAAAAGCAACTCCTAAACCTAAGATGATTGCAGACAACAGGCAGGATGCTTTCTGCATATGCATCTTGATTCACATACAGAGTCCACCAACCAACTCCATGTGGGACATAGGCATCCTTCCTTCTAGGCATGGATCCTAGAAATGAAGCAGTCACCCACCATCCCAGAGCGACATCCCCACACATCCAGACACCCTGACCCTGCTCCACAGTCTTGGAGTTTTCACCTCCCTGCTCCCTCCACCCAGCCCAGCCAGGACACCTCAGCCAACACAGCCAGTGCTCTCTCCAGCAGCCTGACCACTGTGCAGCACCCCACGCCCACCCTCTATGGGCCATAACACCTTAGCCAAGGCAGCCCTAGCCAATCTCCCATTCAACACGCCCCACCGGCAACAGACTGCACTCCAGACACTGCTGCAGCAGGGAAATTTGAGGCGTCTCTTAAAACAGGACATTTGTATGAACAACTCACACGTTCAGTATGATCTTCTCATTTGGATTTTCTTCTTCCTCTCTGTATGAGACATTTTCTTACAAACCCAATGATATTTCCTAAACAAATACTAACATGTTTTTAAGCCAAACCAGTTTCCAGTTCTCTTGTCTCCCTAAACATAGTAAGGCATTTCTCTACAAAATATATGCATGTTTAATGACTAGTTTTAAAACTGCTCCAAACTTCATTGCTTCAAGACAGATAATGCAATTTGTGTCCTACATGTGCAAAACCTAATGCAAAGACTGACTTAGTCAAACTCACATTTCAGATGCCCAGATTCACAAGTTGCCAGGGCTCATCAGGTCTACCTAATGCTAATTATAAATATTAGCTAGAAAACCATGTTTGAGTTTAAAGTGTAGAATACATCTAAAATCATTGAGGAATCTGATTCTGTGAGCTTCTCTGGGTTTGTCGTAAAGAAACAACTATACACACACACAGATATAAAAAATTTAAGTGCTAGATATATTGCCTTAACTTTTGATGCTAAGGCAAAACAGTATCTTGTACTACTAACAGAAACTAGATCAACAACTGAATGAATCTGGAACAAAGGACAGGTGTCCACAGCTAATGAAACACAGACCTTAAATAAATGTTGTGAAAGGCTCTTTGTGTATCTTTTGTATTGTAGTGTTTTCTCTTTAAATTGTCTATAAGGCCGAGAGGGACAAATGGCAGGGTATATTTAAGAAGCATGATTTATCTCCCTTTTAATTTTTAATTTCCCAGTAAAAGTGACAGTGTTATTGCTAGAAACTCACTTGCTCAGGGGTATTTTTGTAGTCTCCAGCTTTGCATGAATTCTCCCTAGAGATCTCAAGTTCCCCTGACTCTCATCTAGTAAACATCTGACTAAACTGCCTATTAGACAATAATGCCCTCCAGCAAGAGGGGAAAACATGGCTCTGTTCCTCTGCAGTCTTCTCCCTCCACCCTCTCCAGTCCCCTACACAGTACAAACAAGACTGCAACAGCCGCCTGTTTAGGGGGAAAAGGTGACACAGGATGAAGCCCACTTAAATGGGAATTTCACTGTTGTTTTCCTGATGTTTTAGGCTAATGTTTTTCCTTCGTCTCTGGCTAGCAAGGACAACCCAGACCACCGCAGAGTTAACCATTTAGCTCCCGTAACCCACCATGCACAATCAAAGCCCTCCGAAAGGGGCTGGACATGACACAGCAGGAGACAAATATCAAACATGCCCCCAAAACACAGAAAACAGCCTTGCATTCCCAGCATTAAATGTTCTCTGGCAAACCCAGCCTCAGACACAAAAAGGATTCCTGCTGGCCTCTCATCTGTCAGGGCTTATGTATCAGCACAAGAACCCAGCAGGAAAGAGTCAGTAGGTCTCTCCCCATCTTTTACCCTTTTGCAAAAAACAATACTTCTCCAATGGACCAAATATTTTCAAGAGGAGGGAAAACCCCTGCAGCAGTGAGGACAACAGCAATGACTTTTCCACAACTCTGTAGTTGTGCATTGGGATTTACCTGCCAGCAATTCAAGCATTTGCATCCCAAACCACACTTACCACCACCATTCACGAGCAACCTGCTGTTGGGTGCCTTCCTTCCCTGTGCAGGTATGCACTTTCCTTCACATTCTGAAGAGAACTACTTCCCCCCTCCGAGAAGCCTCAAACAGAAAGCTTCAAAATTAAAGATTTTTTTTTCTCTGCCCTACCTTGCTGGAGACCATCCAGGATTTACAGTTCTGGGGCTGAATTCTTCTCTCTAAAGTAACAGCAGTGAGGGTAAAGGAGCAAGACCCACAAAAATGAGCTGAGAATCTAGCCACTAGCTTTCTGTGCCCTGGATCAGCCAGGGACACAAATGCTGCATGGAGAGTCACTTTGCTTAACAGAGAGAAAAGTGTGTGCTTCATGCAGCAGGAGCATCTCCAGCTGGTAGTCTCCAAAACAAACAGTACTGGGGATGAAAGAAGCGTGCCCTTTACACTGCTCTTGCAGTACACATTTGCCATAATCTTCCCAACACACACTTCTACTAAGCTCCACAAAAAGAAAAGCACTTAAGACATTTCAAACTCAACAAAGCAATATGCATATGCAATACAGTGCAGCAATGTGGAACTGAACTGGCAGTGAAACAGACTTACTGGATCAGTTATACCTGATTTCAATTATTCTACTATGCAAGGAGGTGAAGGTCACAGAACAATTCAGTGCCAGGGCTGCAGATCACTCCCAGGTGACTGACAACTAAGCCCTCCTCTCCTCCAGCCCCAGCTCATCTCTGAACTACCAAAGAGCACAGGAGTCTCTTATCAGCAAGTGACAGATTCAAGTGGGTCCCCAGGATGGAAAAAAAGATAAAAAGATGGTCCCCCAGGTTCTGGGGAAGATGAGATGTTGCTGGGGATATCACTTTTCACTATCTACTAATCTTATTTTTCATTAGATTACACAGACAAAACATACTTGGCTATTAAGCAGAAAGGCACCAAGGGACCCAAAAAAGACAAATTAATTCTTGATTTATGAACAGAAAATGCAATAACCATAAGGGCAAATCAGCATATTGCTCATGTACCAAACGATCATTTCATAGACAAAACTGGGAATAAATCCAAGAATAAAGAATAAAAGCAGAAGGGCTGTGGTTGTAGTGTTGGGGATCTAAACCACAAGGGAATATTATAGAGAGCACTATTAATTCATTCACCTGGAGGAATAACAGTATCACTGCAAAACAGAGTATTTAGATTCACTGTATAGCAGTGCTAACCCAGGCCAAAGGTTTTCATAATCTTAACATCAACAAGAATTTTGTGTGTATGTACATATACTTAAGTATGAGTATATATGTGCATAATATTTTCAACTTCCCATAGCATCTTCTGCTTCTCTAGTCTTCACCCCCTCAACCTCTTCACCCTCTCACCTCCACTGGTGAACCAGAATCCTGTTTGCAACCTTCTGTTATTCCTTGCTGACTCGTGCACAGATCTACTACAGGGACCCTGCAATGCTACACCAAGTGCTGAGGTGGCGAACTTATCTCAGCTGTGATCTAACTAGGTAGAACTGAATGCCAGGTAAGATGCACAGAGATCTGGAAAAGGCAGTTAGCTCTCACAGCTGAAGGACTGAATGCTGAAAGTTGTGACTGAAATGAGAAAGAGTTCGGGGCTGAGGAAACGGGAACTACAGCAGTCTGACTTCTGTCAGCCACAGAAAGGCTGTCACACAGCAAAGATACTGAACAGTACCGGTCCCAGTACAGACTCCCAAAGGACACCTCTTGTCACTGATCTGCATTTGGACATTGAGATCTTGACTGCAACCCTTTGGATGCAGTCATCAAGCCGGTTTCATGTCCATTGAATAGTCCACCCATCAAATCCATATTTACTGCTTCCATCAATAAAAACCTTTTAAAGCTACAACAAGAAAAAGGGCAATTAAAAATAGTGCAAACCCCTGATTAATATCTTGTATTTGAAAATAATTTAGAACTAGCATAGTCCAGCAGGAAAGATCCATTTGGGTCATATCTGCATTGATCTCACCTTCTTCTCTTTCTTAGAAAGATATTAAAACTTCAGTTTACATAGTGTCAAGGGAAATCCACCTAGGTATCAACTCCACCTCTGCTCTCTTCTCTCTAGGTCCCCTCAGTAGCTCTTAATCCCCCATCCAGTATCCACAACCTGTCCTCAGACCACAGCTCCAGCCATGCTGAATACAATTACTGTAATTGATGTGCTGCTTTTGTTAAAACCACAGTATCAATAAACGGGAGTAAAACAAGCTGCTATAGAAGATGCAGGAAATTTATTAGAATGAATGTAAGCAGTGGCTGGCATAATAACTGTTGATGGCCAATTCATAAATCACAGCTGGATTCTTTGGGAGACTTGTAACTCCCAGGCGACTTCCCTCATAAAATAACAACAGTATGAGGAAACAAATGACACACTGCTGTTAAAGCCAGTGAAAAACCTTTGCTATGCCAGTCACAGCCTCGAAAGCTAACAAAAATCCATTAGCCTAAGTTACCAGGCTCAGAGTCAGCTAAAAAACCAGCAGGAAATGTCAGACAACAAGCTCTCTCACCTTTTCCAGACAAGCAGCCAGTCGCATCTCAGACACACTCTCTGACCTCTCAAGGCTTCAAGTTTTAAGAGAGTCCAGCAACCCAGAAAGCAATCCAGCACCTATCAAAGGTCACCCAGCACTTCAGAAACCTGCAATAATACCACACCCAGTCCCTGCAATAATACCACACCCCCAGACAGCACATTAAGACTGCTATGTCCAGTGCAGCAACCCAGGGCCACTAAGGAGTTATCACAGCACGTGGCAGCCCTGCCAGTCCTGGTGTCAATGTTACTGCATGCAGGCTGTGGCAAGTGGCCCAAAAGCACAGACATGGGGCTGAGCAACTCAACTAGGCAAGTGTCATCCTGCTCTCAAGGTGGCAGGCCCGCCCAAAAGGTCTTCATCTTCTATGCTAAACCTGCAGCGTAGCCGGCACAGTCTTTGCTGTAGCTCAGAAACAGAAATGCCACACTGTTTTGGCTGCCCCGTGTTCTCTACAGGGAACAAGGGTCTTGTTACCTACCTCTGTCCCCAGCATACTCTAAAATGGAAACATTAGTGTGGTGATGCCCTGGCCCATTCTGTCTGACTTTCACAAACCACCGGGATGTGCAGGATCCCTGATTACAAGATGCTGGTAACCAACTATTCCATGTTGATCACATGGATGAACTGGCAAACTGGGGCATCAATCTGGACTCTTGTCTTAATCCCTGGAGTCCTTACCTGTTCTGCATCCCTTTCCTCCCATATGCATGCCTGATCTATGTCAGTGGTGATGAGAGGATAAGGAGGAGTCCAGAAAGGGGCTTACAGATAACAACTGTTCCATGTAAATTTATAATGGCAATAAATGTGTTTTATTTTTATGATGATTTATTAACGTGCTTATAAATGTATAGACTGGCCTGAGGCATCATTCCATTGCATTAGGGGTTGTTGCTGCTGGCAGCTGGGGTTGATAAATAGCACCTCCTATGCAACAGACTCAAGAGACCTCATTATGCAGTTTACCCTTTAAGGCATTACACTGCTTTAGGACCAGGTCCATGCACTGCAGCCTTACAAGCTCTAAATGCTTGTAAGCCCACTTTCAAGCCTTCTCCTCTCCCTAGGGTACTGCCAGAAATCTCTCTAGGCTTATGCTGCAGGTTGAGGCTATCATGGCCAAATCTCATTTCAATCTGTAGTCACAAGCCAGTCTCCTTGAGGGGTCCATCTCACACAATACCAGTCTGGCTGGCTGACTCCAGGAGAGCCGTGCGAGTATTTCCTATTGCAACACTGTTCACCAGACCACAAAATATTGGCTTACCCAGCTGTCCTGAGTTACAATATGGGGTGTAACCAAAGAATGTATTCTACTCCCATCTACATTATCCCTGATTAACTGTTAATGGGCCATCATGGACAATGGGCTTCTGTAACGACCCAGGCCATCGAGGACTCCCCAGACTATCTGGTAACTCATCACATTTTTCCATTGTGAAATGCTCTGCCCTGGGCGAGGTACTGGACATTCCTGCCTGCATATAATCTGGGCCGAAGCCGTGAGCACCAACTCGGCAGATCCCCAGGAGCTGCAGAACTTCCAGAGGACCACCGCTCTCAGCTGGCTGCAACCACCACTTCCACAGGACAGCAACCACCACTTAACTGGACTGCAGCCTTTGCCCTGACCAACAGGGTGCCAGGTCGTGCTCTGGCCGTCTGGTTTCTCCACGTTTTTCTGTATCAGTGCATTTATTGTTATCTTTTCATTAAATTGTAATTCTGACCTGAAATCCCTCTCAAAGTGTTTGTGTGGGGGTTAATTTCTCTGCTGGTTCACTTTCATACCGGCACACCAACAAGACATTAACTCCCTCAGGGCTGCCTATTTCTCCAGCAGGTGTTACAATAGCACTCCTGTTTTGGTACTTAAACTGTATCTTTAATTTAGGAACCTCAGAATGCTTTTTAGCAGCATAATTATCCTCACTTTCCTTTCTTCATGTGAGGAAATAATTCACATAAATCCAAAAAAAAAGTGTAAGTCACAGAATAGGAATGGAAAATATATCNTACCGGCACACCAACAAGACATTAACTCCCTCAGGGCTGCCTATTTCTCCAGCAGGTGTTACAATAGCACTCCTGTTTTGGTACTTAAACTGTATCTTTAATTTAGGAACCTCAGAATGCTTTTTAGCAGCATAATTATCCTCACTTTCCTTTCTTCATGTGAGGAAATAATTCACATAAATCCAAAAAAAAGTGTAAGTCACAGAATAGGAATGGAAAATATATCCACAGTCAGGATCTTTCTAGATTATCCCCCAGTTTATTTCACAGCCAAGATGGATGCAGAGGTCAAGGTGCATCTCTGAAGATCTCACAGCACTTAAACACCATAAACTTAATCCAGTTTTATAAACCTTAATCCATGAAATTGAGGCATAAGACTAGCAACTCACTTGGCTAAGGTCCTACAACAATTTAATGTCATCATTTAGTATGAAAACATGCTGAGAAAGATAAGTAACAACATTGTTGCTTTTGCTGTTACAAACAAAAAATACCAGTTAATAATAAAAAGCCTAGGAACTAATAGTTGCAATTTTTTTTTAGTAGATAAGCAATGAGACCGCACATCTCCCACCACATCCCTGATACAAGAGTCTTTTGTTATTTTGGGTATTTTAAAAATCATTTTTATTCAGAGATCCAAGGTATGCAGGCCACTTTACCAAGAAATTTATACTTTTCATTAAGGCAAGAGCAATAGGGAACAGTGGCAACAGAAATATCACAAAGAAAGGACACAGTAAACAGTGATGTGTATATACTGACAGAAAAAAAAGTGTTGATGCCACAGGCTCCCTCCCAGGTGGTGAATTCCTGACAACATTTGCACACTGAGCACGCAGTGTACGCGCCTGACATACAGTGTGTAACTCTGGCCTAAAAGCACAGGCTCTGGGGCAATGGCTATAGACGCTGTGCACATCTTACAGCCCTGCAGATGCAATGGGTACTCAGTCAATAATAAATAACTAATAGATGTGATCGGGCTTCAAAGTGCTCACTCTTTCAAAACATGTCCATTTAACTTGAACTCTAATCCCTCTGGTTTGTTTTTTCCTTTCCTTCCACGATGCTTGCTTTGATGTCAAAAGTGAAGGAATAAGGGCTTCCAGTACCACTGCCATCGACGTAACAGATGTGATAGACTCAGGCTTACCACTAACTAGGTTATTGATTAAAATTTGTCAGAAGATGCTTTGGAAAGGCTGCAAGAGGCTTCAAACAGGGCACGGGGGAAGGCAGGAAGAAAAAGTGAAATGTATTTCACTCCCAGAAGTGTATTTCAAATGACTGAAGGTCAATTATCCCAGCAATTTACAGCCAGTCTCAACAATTTGGCTTGATTAGAGACTATGGTACGATAGGGGAGTTCTCATTGCTCAATCTTCCCACCGTCCCTTCTTTAGCAGCAAGCTTGAGTGTTAGCAGAAAGCACAGGGCACCTAGTTTGTGGACTAAAGCATCAAGCAAGCATTTGTCAGTGGATCTTGGCAAGTTCAGACTTAGAAAACATTTGTTAACTGGAAAGTATTGCAGAAGGGTTTAAAAGCTTGAAAGACTGGGTTGGTGACAAATCAACAAACAGGAGATGCTTTAATCATCAAAAATATCATGTGATTGGTGGGGATTATCAGTTATTGGAGGAAGATACACAGATTTGGCAGTTGAAAAGTAGATTTGTACAGAAAATGTGATAATTTTGTACAATCTGTTCTTCTCTCACCATCTCCTTCTCACCTTCTGCACTGGCCTGCCAGAGCCATGATGTTTGCCTTTCCCAGGCCATATCACTGCTGCCAGAAAGCAGAGCTTTGCTGCTTTTCCATTCCCACCATGCTGTGCCACACACCCAGCCTGATACCATCTTAGCCACCAGTATCGGGTCTCTTCCAAATTTTCCAACTGATTGTTTTAACTACTCTCAAGGAAGGTAGTAACAGTGGGTAACACATCCTGAATGGGTAAAACAAGGCTGCCAAGATATTCTCAGCAGCAGCCAGATACACTGAAAGATTGTGAGCTGGTATGTCATTTGTATCCAAGGGCACTTGAAGTGGGTTAGTACCTTGCTGCCGCCTAAGCAAAGCATTCTCATACTCTCATGTCAATCTTAAAAAGCCCAAGGCTTGCCTACTGCTTTGTCTACTGATTACTGCAAAATGCACATGCATAAAGCCTTTCAAACCATAGGATTATAAACCTGTTAGAGGTGCCTCTGCCTGCCCCTATGCTAATGGAGTGATGAGTTCATTCTTTCATCTCATAGGTTATCAACTGCTCACTTCACTGCTTCTCAGTGCAAACAGAACGACAGAGTCTTTCTGACCGAGAGCACACCAGTGTTTGATTTCAAATGGTTTCAAGGTTCTATTCCCTCAAATGCACAAAGCTGTCTTCCTCCCACAGGGAAGCAGAAGGGTTAAAAGCCCATCCTCATTCTCCTTGATGGAGGCCATCCAGCCATGACCCTGTTTGAGTGGCAGACACATAGGAAGTGGATTATCAATAACTCTTTTTTCTACCTTCTTTCACCCTCTCTCTATACAACGTCAATGAGCTGGAAAATGAAAGGAATAATGCAGGTTTAAGAGGCCAATAATTAGGTCACAGCTGATCTCTGCTCAGATCAGCTGACAGCTGGTGCCTATCCTGCCTGAGCGAGCAGGGGGGCTTTCAGGACTCGCAGGTTTAGGCCAACCTCCCCTTCTCCCTTCGCTCTATTTCTTTGTTCCCAGACTCCTGAAAAGCAAAAATTGACAAACGTAATGCAAATGTACTAGATTTCCATCCACTGGAGTTTACAAGGAGAAATTATTTTGCTTTCATTTGTCCTAAATTACCTTAAATCCTCTTCCCTGCTGCCTCACCCCCAGTGTCAAACCACCACCACAGCCCAAGTTACTACTCCTGTGTTGTCCCCTTCCTCCAGCAACTCCATCCTGCCCACCCCCCTAACATAATCTCAATGTTTGCTTGTTTTAGCTTCCATAATCCTGTTGTCTTGCAAATCTCCTCACCATAATCCTGCTTTTGTCTGTCAATACAATTTGTTTGCTGTGGGGAGGAAGGGAGGTGAATCATTGCTTGTAATGCAGAAACCTTTTGCTGCTGTATTTCAAGGCTCTACCCATTTTCAAACACACCCTGAGAGATTTGGCACTGCTGTCCACTCAGCATTTGAGAGGGGTGTCTCAGCCTCCAAGATGAGGAGTTTGCTGTGTCAGTCCAGTGGTTACTACACAATTAATAGCATGGTAGCAAGGATGTGTTGTTGTATGTACCTGCACACACTGGAGGGAAAGCAGGCAAGAAAAGTGAAACAGAGAAGGAAAAAGAAGCTCCACTTTGCTTTGTCAAACGGCATGCACTGTCAATTCTACCTGGGCAAAGCAGTGGCAGAAGCTGCGGAGTAGGGCACTGCTGTAGGCAGTGGCACACAAGGGATGAAAGAACAAAGCCTGTACCACTCACACACTAATGCAGTGGTGATGGGCAGACACACAAACTGGTAATTGATTGGTAGGAGCTGTGGCAATTTTGTGTGTTTGCATGAATAAAGAATCAGCTTAATCAGACTAATTCCTTACAGTCAAAACACAACATGAGCTCCAGCACTCACAGCAAAACTCTGCTGCACTAGCCAAGTTTCACACCAGAACAAAGCAGCTAAGAATTTCACCCAATTTGGATGCAAAACTGAGTCAGGCCAAGTGCCCAGAAAACACTTCTGAATTCAGACAACAATCAGTTGAAAAATAACAACAAATCATAAAACTAGGAGAACATATGATTTGGGGTTTGCTTGCAAACATTTCAAAAAGAGATATAGTACCTGAGCAAGCTGCTCCTCAGGAACTGCTGAAGTGGGTAAGAAAAGAGGGGAATGCATGTCATACCAAGAGTGAAAGAAAACCATAAGCAATGCTTTCAGGAGATTAAGAAAGTATCATTAACACCCCTTTCCTTATGTCAGTTCTCTACCTCAGGTCTCCTAGTAGAAAAGAAAGTATTAAAGCATTGCATCCAGAATATCCCTCCTCCAGGGGAAGTCTGGCTCAAGCTCTTTGCAGAGAAAAAGGATTTTTGGATTTACACTGAGCTAAGCCTGAGACTCAAGCACTTGGGATGCTCAAAGCATATTCAGATCAAGTTGCAGACACTGTTCATCCTGCACTTCCCATTGCAGGTCTTACTCTTCAAAATGTTTTTGTTCTTTTTTTCCTCCAAGTGCATCATCCAGAAACGTACATTCTGTGTAGCACCATTCATGTTAGTTTTCACTACCATCTATGTAACATTTAGATTTCTGTCTGTATTGGGTTTGCAAGGCCTGGTTTTTGGTAGGGGTGGGAACTACAGGGGTGGCTTCCGTGAGA
>WBMZ01006726.1:0-77110 GCA_013400975.1 Atrichornis clamosus
CGGCCCGGCCCGCCGCTCCCGCCAGCGGCCGCCCGTGCCCGCCGCTCCGCTCCGCCGCGCCGAGGGAAGGTGAGGTAAGGTCCGCGCCGCTCCGCCGGGATGGGATCAGGGCTCCGCCGCTCCCGGTCCCACTCCCGGTCCCGCTCCCCTGCGCATCCCGCGGGTCGCGCCAGGCTCGGGCGGGAGTTGATCCCGTGGATTTCCCAGTCACGAGTCCCGCTGTTCTGGTGCCTTTTCCCCGACGAACGCTGCAGGACGCTCCATCCGTTCCTCCTCGGACAGGTCTGAGCCCGCTTTCCTCTACTTTTCCTTTTCTCATCTCTTCTCCCTACTCTGACCCACCTCGGTCGTGTCCCTTTCCCAGGGAATCCTCCCCAGAGCCTCCACCGTCTGCCAGTGCCCAGCCCTTTCTTTCTCCTCTTAGGATATATGTTTGTGAGAACAAAAGTGTTTGGGGGAAAGTGCCGTGACCTTTGGGACAGCCACTGCTGGCACTCACCACCTCAGCCCTGCCTGGAGTCTTGTCCCCTCCTGCAGCTGCCAACATCTGCACCCAATGGGTACCGGCACCGTTCGCGGGTACTGGCACCGGAGGCTGGCACTGGGGTGCTTTCCACAAAAACCTTGGGAAATACAAGGTGCTTATTTTTTTAAGAGTGTTGCTGTTAAATGGCTCCTGAGCTACCAGGTTCCCTGGCTTTGAACATTCCTAATAAGCCAGGAAAGATCCCCCCTGTATGGTAGCCCCAGGCCAGGCAATAACCTACCGGAGATATTTCTCATCTATGGGCAGCTTTGCTATAAGGAACATGTTTAATAAATCATAAGGCCGGTGAATTCCTGGGATTTTTATTGCTTCTGTAAAAATGCAGTTTTGATCCGTCTGCGAGGGATACTGGGAAACAAAGCGGCTCCTTTCAGAGCTGGATCCTATGAATTTAGGACACAGAGCTGACAGCAGGGCTGGTGGCTTCGAGCCCCCTGGGCAGGGGCAGTGCTGTGGTGGGGGACAGGGACTGTCCTGTCTCTGCTCTTTGAAGGACCAACATAACCCGGGTGCCCGGAGCTCCGTCTTGGCTTCCCTCACTCCGCTGGGGCTGTGGACACAACCGCGTGCACGGAGCTCAGGCAGGAATGCCAGGGGAAACATCACAGCTGGAAATGCAGCGGGGCCTCGCCAGGCTTCCAGTTACATTTTTCCTCCTCTCCCTGTTGTCCAACGGGAAAAGAAGCAGCAAAACCCAAAGTGCAAAAAAATGGGAAAGATTCTTGCAGGAAGACTCCCCTGGTTTCCGTCAGGCTGGCTGATCCAATCCCCTGGCAGTGGGGCAGCAGATTGTCCTGAATCCCAGTCTGGGTAGAGGAATAGCAATAAAGCAATTTTCTTTGCCTGTTCAATCTGAAAACGGGGGTGTAGAGGCGGGAGCAGGGCCGAAACACGAATGGCACACAGAGATGTGGACCCAGCAGCTGTCAGGAGCTCACTGGGTTTTCAGAAGCCGCAAGTGCTGTGGTCAGGGCAGCTGGTTGTGGGTTGAAGTGGGTGGTGGAGGGTGCTGGGCTCTGCCCCATTGCACTGAGCTGAATCGAGAGGCTGGGTTGCCCTTGTCCATGGAAGCAACAGTTTGGTGATCAGGATTTGTCCCGTCTCCTGCCATGCCTTTGTTTTAGGCTGCGTGGAGCCCGGCCACAGAGGCAGGGAGGGAGCATTTCTTTGTACAGGGAAGCATTTAAATTCTTTGCAGTGATTCATATATTCCATTCATATGAAACACAGTCCTGCCGAGTGTGAATGGGGACTGCGGGGGGATTTTTTTAAGGCAATAAGCCCTAGAAGTGTCAAAAGTTATTCACACCTTGGTGAAATCAAGGATATTTCTGTCCGTGGCTCTTGGCAGGGGCTCAGCACAGCTCGCCTTGCGTTGGGTTTTCAGTTTCCCACTTGGATACAGAGAGGGGGGAGCATGGGGGCAGCACTCCCATTCCCCCTGCCCAGTGCTGGAACATTTCCTAGAGCCAGAGGGGCCCGGTATGGGCTGTCCCCAGGGGTCACAGCTCGACCCCCAGGGGTCACGCGTTCGGAAAGCCCTGGGGGCTGGCGAGCAGCCGCCTCTCGGCGAGCGCATGGCTGGGCGAGGTGCTGCCCCTCGTGCGATGGTCACCAAGGCTGTGACCAAAGCTACAGACCAGCTATCCCCATTGGGGCAGAGCCTGTCCTCTTTGCCCTCAGCACAGGGCACAGGAACAGTCCAGCAAGGGGACTGGCTCCTCTTGTGCCTTTTTCGGCGGTGCTGAGACCTTGGAGAGGGACTCCAGGGGTCAAGCCTGACCCTGGGGGCACTGGCCTCTTCTGGGGGTCTGCCAAGTCCCTGTTGGGGAGCGTTAGCTTGGGGGGATTCAAGCAGAGTGGCGGGGGGCCGAGAGATGGGGGGCATTGCCCCAATGCCACAAGGTGCCCCAGGTGTGGGGCTGGTGCCCACGGGGGGCTCTCTCGCCTCTGCTGGCTGCTCCAGGATGCTTTGAGCCGCTGTAAATCCTCTCCGAAGGAACTGGGAAGACAGTTTTATGGCTGCTGGGGAGGCAGATTAGCAGGGTGTTGTTTTCAGTGCTGATCCATCACGGGACGCTGGCGCTGCGTGGTGCATCCGAGCGCTCGGCTGCTGGCGGGCAGCGCAGCCTCTCCCGTGAAGGTGGAGATGAAACCGCCTGGTTTTAATGTTCCGTCTGCTCTCTGGATCTGTGATGTGAGGGACAAAACCACCTCTGCGGGCCCTGGGCCCCACGGCCGGGCAGCAGCCGGACTCCTCGCGCTCCGCGACAACGGCGGATCAAGGGGATTTGGGCATGGCACCTGCAAAAGGCATTAACTCGGTGGGGAGGGCGTGGGGCCGGTCCCGTCCGTCCCCACACATCCCTCTGTCATCCTCTCCTATTTCAGCTTGTCCACAGCTCGGGAAGGAGCAGAGTTTCCATTCCCCTGCACTCAAGAAAATGTCTGTGACTATAAAATCTAATGGTTCGGGAGGGGGAGGGATAAAAGACACCAAATTGCAGTTGTCTTCCCTCAGTTTCTCCCTCCCACCCATTTTCCTGTGGGAGAGGGTGCAGGCCATTGACTCTGTTGGGCACATGCTGGGCTCTGAGCATCCCCATTCCCCCATGCACTCTGTCACAGCTAATTAGAGAGGGTAATTAACTGCCTTAGCAAAGGCGGGGGAGGGACATCAACATGGACCCACTCCCTCCTCTGCACTCAGGGATTCCCTGTGCTGGACATTTGGGGAGCAGGGCTGGGTGCTGCTGGAACCTTACTGTGTCCTGCAGCAATCCAGTGGGATTGGGGCCCTCCGGGTGAGGCAGGGGTGATATCCCACACCACCAGCCCCCCAGCTCTCCCCTCCCGCTCGGGGCTCAGCTGCACGTTGCTTCCCTGCGTTGGCGACTTGGACGCCGGCACAGACATAATAAACCGCTTTTCCTTTTCCCCTTGTCACCGGAGCCGTTCCTGAGTCACATCCCCGGCCGCCTGGCTCTTCCCCAGGGCTGTCTGCTCTGGCTGCATAACCCTGCACATCGGCTGCAAACTTCAAAGCAATGGGATCCATCCCGGCCGGGAAGGGCTGGAGGGATGGCAGCGCTCCGGGAAACATCTGCACGGGGCTGGGGGGCACAGGGGCTGGCATGGCTGGTGGGATGTGATGCTCTGCTCCCCAAAGCCCGGCTCACCCCTGGGCATCGCTTGGCAGCTCCCAAGGAGCTGCAGGAGCTGAACCCTTCACCAAAGCCACCTCCTGCCCCGTACTCCCGTGTGTCCCACCAGGGGCCCCATGGCTCCCACAGGCTGCTCCCACCCTGCAGTGCTCCTGAGCTTGGCCGGGGGCTGCAGGTGGGAGATGGGTGCTGCCAAAAATGGGATGGGATTAAAAAGGAGCCAAAGGTGGCAGTGTGCGGGTGTTTGCTGTCCCCTCAGGCCGGTGGCCACAGAGCATTCCCGTGGCCCCTGGCCCCGGTGTCAGCCGAGTTCACGGAGCAAAGCTCCAGATCACAGGCAGCAACTGCAGCCAAAATCTGCAGAGCAGCCGGGTCTGGCCTCTGCGACCTTCCCTGGGGCTGAGCCCGTCCCGCTGGCCCATCTGGAGATGTTTGTCCTCAGAGGCTCTTCCAGGCGCCTCCGTCCAGGACAGGGCTTGGCGGGGAGCAGTCAGGGAGGAAGACAATGACCTCGATGTCCACCTGCTGTGGATGCAGTGGCCGATGCAGTGCCTTGCTCAGCTTGGCTGTTTTGCACAGAAAACCTGACTCCTTATTTCTTGCAGCACTCCTAGCCCAAGTTCTGCCTTCCCCCGGCAGGATGTGGCCTCAGGCATTGTCCCAAACCAGCAGATTTCTGCAAACCTGCTGCACACCGGAGCAGCCTGGCGATGCCAGACCCCAGGGACCTCGCAGCGCTCCTGTGCCTGCCCTGCAGAGCTCTGGCTGTCGCTGAGAGCCTCTTTATTGTTCTGGTGGAGGGTTTTGTTTCACTGCTGCCTTCCAAGTTCCCAGGGATCTAAATTCTAAAGCAGGGTCTTGTAAAGAGCCCTGTCCAGATGGGCGAGATGATATTGCTGTATCAGATGAGATCTATCCCCGTCTTTATCCGCAGACAATGCAGCAGTGGGAGCAAACAAGGATAGAGCCTTTCTTCGGAGGCACATTAGCCAAATAAGAGCGTTCACTTTGTTTTGTGCCAAAACCCGAGGCCTTGAGGCCAGACCACCTCAGGGAACTGTCCCCATCCCCGCAGCCACGTGAGGATCTACCCCTCTCCCTGATGCCCATTTTCCAGGCAGGGCAGGGCAGCGGGTCCTGCCTGTCCCATTGCTGGGGTGTTCCCTGTCCTGTCGGAGCAGTGTCCGTGCCCACAGGACTGGGAAGGTCTCAGCAGTGCCGCAGGGACTGGGCAGCGCTCAGGCCTCTTCTGCCCTCGAACACCAACAGTGGGTGGGAGATGCTTTGGTTGTGCCAAAAGCATCACTGCAGGGTAATTGAGGCCACTCAGACAAGATCCGGGGCCATCCGGAGCGGCCAAGGCTGCTCCGTGCACTCACTTGTGGTGATGCTCAAACCCTGCGGCAAATTCACCTGCTTTCAGATTTCATTACAAGACCCAGAATTCAGCCCAGGTTTGTTTTAAGAAGTTACCGGAGGCTGAGAGAACCTGGGACTGATTTATGGCTTCCCATCAAAATCATGTGGTTTCACCACAAAACTTGGAAGCTCTGGCTGCATTTTTCCTTTGGAGATTTTGGCTTCGCTCCAGGGGCGAGAGTGTGAATCCAGGGTGTGCATCAGGGCTGGAGTGTTCGGGTGCTGCGAATGAAATGGAGGAGATATGGATCGCCACAAGGAGAATATTTAATGTCAGGACAACACAGCCATCGTTTTCAGGGAAGCACTGATAAGGCAGCGGGAGGCTTGGCATGGCACAGAACTGCAGCAGGTCCTTTGCTCTCATTGTAGCTTTTATTTCAACACTCAGCACTTATCGCCCTCACATCCTGCTCTGTGTCAGCGGCCGGAGCAGCATCCCCCAGGCTGGCATGCCCAGGAAGGCTGGGAAATCCTACTGCCCTCCCCGGAGCCCTGCTCCGGACCCACGGGGTGAGCTGCCAGTGCCCACCAGGGTTAAGTATGTGGTCTTTTGCCAGAGAAGCATATTTCCAGCCTCAAACATGCATTGTCAACGACTGCAGAAAGGTATTTCTCACTGCTCTGTGTGCCATGAGCCAGCAGATGGGAACAAGACGACTTTTATTGCTATTTCTTCATATTTCCTGATATTGCCAGTCTGGCACTCACAACCCACAGGCAGATCCTGACCTGGGCCTGGGTTTGGATTACAGCAGCGATACCTTTGTCTTTGCTTTGCCTTTAATTTCAGGTGTTTTGGGCCCAAAATAACCCAAATAACCTGGAAGGGCAGAGCCCACAGCCCCAGGGTGGGCAGCCTGGGTCAAGAGCAGACCCCAAACCAGCGCTGTAGGGCCGTGTCCAGGCACTGTGGGCACACATAATCATTAAGGTTGGAAGACTCCTCCAAGATCATCAACTTCAACCTTCAACCAAATACCCCATGCCCACTAAACCAGATTGTGAAGTGCCACATCTACTCATTTTTTGAACGCTTCCAGGGATTCTCACTCCATCACATCCCTGGGGAGCCTGTTTCTCAGTTGGAGCTGGGCTGTCCCCCTGCCACAGTGGCACGAGGATCCCAGAGCCCAGCAACCACCATGGACCCAGGGACCCCTGAGGGTCACATTGTGGGGGTCTCAGCAGCTGGCTCATGGAGGTGCATGAACGGAGGAAAAGAGCTTTGTGTTACGTAAATAACAGGGTCAGGGCCCTGCAAGCTGCTCCGGCTGTGCGCGAGCGCCGCGTCCTGCCGAGCATCCCCTGGCGCAGGGGCCAGCGGGACGGCAGAGTCGCTTCGGGGCTTGGGTGCCTTTGTGGTTTTAATTTAGTGGCTTTTTAAAGTCAAGATGAAAGGGAGAGCCGGGCAGGGCCGCAGCAGTTCCCCTGTCTGCATCCAAAGGAAGCTGGTGGGGCCGTGCCGAGCACCAGTGGCTCCACGCCCGCTTCCCGAATCTCCGCTTGCTCCTTCCCACCGCCAGCTCAGACACGTCTGTGCCACGAATGGACCTTGTCCGTGCCAACACTGCGCCGTTCTAGGAAGGGCCAGCTCATGTGGCAGTGTGAGATGACCCCTCACGGCCCCAGTGTGGGATGTTCAGGTGTCCGGCACTGCTCCGACAGCCTGGCACGGTTGATGCTGATGCTCGTTTCCATTACAGCTCCCATAGCCATTTATTAAAGACCACATGTGATGTCATTGCCAGCCATCAGCTACGGGCCAGGACAAGACCCCAGCTCTCCTTGAGCAGTCATAAATTGAGCTGTACAAGGAGTCTGTAATTATTTTATGCCAAGCCTGGTATTTTCCTCCCCCCAGGGGAGGCACTAGAGCGAACAAGAGCAGGCCCGTGCCAAACCGTGCCCAGGCAGTGCTTTTATGAAATCTTGGGTTTGTCAGAATTAATTTCATTTAAAACATTCTTCTCGTTTTTCATAAAGCACAGCAAATCCGCGGTACTTAGGGCAGGAATGCAGCCAGAGCGCTGCCGGGCAGGCGGTGAATTTCCCGCGGCAGATGGGCCGTGACGGCGGGGTCGCCCGTGGTCTGGAGCTGCCTCGGCCTCGGCTTCCTGGGGGCATCCAGCTGGGAAGAGGTGAGATCCTGGAGTGACTGTCTGGGACCCAGCGGAGTGCAGGGCTCCGGCAGCCCCATCCCATCCTGTGCTCCCAGGGGATGGGGGAGTCCAGGTGTGTTGGTCCCCAAAGGTCTGTGAATGCCGTGGCCATGGCCATTCCCATCCCAGTGCCCGGTGCTGCGGGGCTGTTGGGTCCTGCATGTGTGGGATGGGGTGTCACGGACCATCTGCTTGAGTCCCCTGGCTGGTGGCAGCTGGTCCAGGGGTGGAACCTTGTTCAAAACCCAAGCAGAACTGCTCAGATTGCCAATGATTCGAGTGAGTTTTGGGGCTGGGAGTAACTGACCGTGGCTGGGGACCGGAGCAGTGTGGGGGCAAGGGTTGGCAGACAGTGCTCCTATGAAGGTGTGAAGAGCAGAGCTGTGGAAGAAGCAAACCTCTGTACACTATTGCTGGAGGCATGGCAGGGACACTTTCCCAAAGGTAGGACCCCTGTGGGGCTGCTGCAGAAGAGCTCTTGGCATGGGATGAGGTTTACTCCCTGGTGTCCAATCCCAACAGGAGGAATAGCTCAAAAATCCCATAATTCTTGAGCTCAGGCCCACTGGGAAGGAGTTTAACTCCCCTCCCTTTAGCCTTCCTCCCTCTTGCTGTCCCCCCAGGGCAGGACGCAGGTGAACGTCTCATCCAGGACGCAAATGGGAGCTCGTGACCTTGGGTGACCCCGGGGCCGTGGGAGCAGGCGTGGGACGTCCCTGTGAGAGTTAAAAACCAGAGGGAGTGGATGTGTCTGTCCAGCTGCAGGCTGGGATCATCTCATGCTGGGAACCTGGTTTGCTCCAAACCTCCACCTCCCGTTGGGCCGGTGGGCTCCAGCCTGCCAGGGAGCTGGCAGGGGTGAGAAGGGGAATTAGAGGGCAGGTGTTGAGCCTCATCTTTCACCCTGCTGCAGGGAAACCCGTGGAGCAAGCTCTTTCCTGCTGCTGCACAAGTCCTGAGGCTGGACTGAGGCTGCCTTTTCCCTCTGTGTGCTTGCTGCTGACTGGGATGGACTGGGAGATGGGGTTTGGAACAGCACTGGGGGTCTGTACCACGCCCAGAGCCCTCTGAGCACCGAGCAGCTCAGTTTTGGCTGGATGGAGCTCCAGAGGAGAGGTCAGCAGCTCTGGCACTCCGTGGCACAGCCAGGTGCCCAGCTGATGGTGTTTGCCAGCCGCAGGGTGGGTTGATCCGCGTCGCTTTGCGGTTTGCCGTGGAGCGTGAGAGCGCAGGGCCGGGCGCGCTGTTTATTTTGGTTAAATTGAGTTTTCTCTGGGAGTTTGGGGGGCGCGGGGGGCCTCCAGACAAGGGGCTTTTGTGAGCCGAGCTGCAAGCCGATCCCCTTTTGTGGTTTTGCTTTTTTGGATGATACAATTTGTTATTCCAAGAACTACACAGCGAATGGACCCCATTAGCCGAGTCCCTGGAGCGGCTGGAGCCGGCGCTCGCGGCGCCTTTGTCTGCGCCCACCTTGGGCCCGATGGGAGCGCTGAGCCTGTGGCACCACTTTGCCCCTGGATGGTGTCTGGGTGAGATGGAGGGGCCAGGACCTGCTGTCCCTCCTTGCTGGCTGTGCTGACGGGGCATCTTACGGGATTAGCCTGGGCTGGGACCAGTGGAAAGTGCTGGGTTTGTTGAATTCCCCATCACACTCGTGTCCCTGGCACACACTGACAATAACCCCGTTGTTGCTGCACTGTTGGAGGCTGGAGCCAGTGCTGGGGCAGTCCATCCATGGGACAGCCCTTTTGGCCCCTTGGATGGGGCTGGACCCTCACCCTCATGCTTGATGGGAGCTGCGGGAATTTGCATCCCCCCCTGCCTTTGGGCATGAGGACATCCCTGGGGAGAGCACTGACCACCATCAAGGCCAGCTGTCCCGCTGGAGTGCCTGGGAAGCAGGATGGGAAGCAGGGGCAGCCGCAGTGTCAGGGGTCCCATGGTGGCTGTGCAGACTCCAGGCAGTTCCCTGACACCAAGCAACAGCCCCTGCACTGGCAGGCAGCATTCAGGATCCCACTGGCAGCCCCTTACCTGCTCCACACAACCCTGGCATGGCCGGCACACCCCGGGCAGCCTTGTGGATGCCCCAGCAACCTGTGCTGTGGGAGCCTGGCCCTGGGGCTGTGGTGCCAGGGCATGGCCATCCCTGGGCGCTGGGGCTGGGCAGTCCAGCTGGAGCATCCTTGGCCTGCTCGGCGCTGCCTCCCGCTGTGCAGGGATGCTGCTGGCTCTGTTTGCCTTGGCTCCGATGGACTTTTTCCTGCATGCGAGCGACTGGAGCTGGGCAGGAGCCAGGGGGTTTATAAATAAAAGCATCAGACACCTCTCTGGGTGGTGCTGAAAGCTCCTGAATTAGACCCAATGCCCTGACACGGGGCGTGTGGCCTCTGTGTTTGCCCTGCTCCCCGACCCCATCCCAGCCACCCTTGCACATCAGCCCATGTCCTCCTCCCCAGTCCCACCTGCACCCACCACTCCTGAAGCGCTGGGACACACTTCCCTGGCCAGCCAGGACATGTCCCTGCTCCCACCAAAATCCCAACAGGATGTGTTCTCCAGGGCTGCCTGGCCCCCATTGAGGAGGGACATCCAGGAGCGGGCAGCAGGTGCCAGCCATGCCTGGGGACGGGTTTGCCACAGGGGCTGGGCGCAGGAGCATCCCTTGGGCACGGAGTGTGCTGGCACTGCACAGAGGGGACACTGGCAGTTGCCAAGTGGCCCCTTGGCCATCTCCAGTTAATGAAGAGCTGGGACGAGAGCAGTGGCCTTACGGCTTCCCCTCCCACACCGCCCGGCCGCACACTGCGTTGGTGCCGGGGCACTGGCCCAGCGCGGGCAGGGATGGCCGCAGGCCGTGGGACACTGGCCTTGCCTTTGCTTTCCATTGGCTCATCAGGGCCACGGTCTGGCCCTGGCAGAGCCCAGCGAGGGCCGTGGGAAGGGGCAGCCATAACTTCCCAACAAAAGGAGCCCGGCAGTGGGCAGGAGACAGTGCTGGGAGCCAAGTGCAGGGGCAGGACCCTGAACCGGCCGCCTCTGCTCACCGCTGTCCGTGGTGTGCAGGGGCATGGAGGCAGCTGCAGACACCAGTGCCTCCCTTGGGGGCCAAGGGCCAGCACAGACCCGGGGTTCCTGGCACCCAGCCACAACCAGAGCCCTCCTCCCACCGCGCCCCCGCCACATTCCACCCAGGGCCTGACATTTCAATGTGCCGAGCCTTCGGAAAACAGCATTTTAATGCTCTTGCTGTAAACGCAGTGGAAAATGTCCATGGGCTTGTGCAGGAAGGCTCCCAGGAGCCGGCCACGCCGTGGGCGTGCCGGGCGCTGGCTGAGCCCTGCCAGGACAGCTGGGATGGGGTGGGATCCTCCGGAGCCCTGTGTCTCTCTGAGACACCCCTGCAGTCGCAGCCAGCTCTGCTCGTCCCGGTTATTTCCATGACAGTTGGGGCTGTGCCAGGTGGGTCCTGCAGCCACTTGGGGCAGAGGTTTGGGGCACCCCTTGACCTGCCCACGGAGAGCACGGAGGGGGCTGTCACCTCACCCTCCTTGGGCATTGCCTGCTGCTGTCCCTCCCTCCAGAACCTTTCCCTACCCTGTTCCCACATCAACTCCAGGTTGAAGGCTGAAGGGTTCCTTGGGCTTCTTTTCTTTTGGTTTTTTTTTAAAGAATTGTCCTCTAGAAAAACAGGCTGAATAGGTCGATTTAATTTTTTCCCCATGTTTCATTGCTCAGAAATGCCAGGCCAGCGTGGCAGAGCAGCACCCACAGCAGACACCCAGTGCCTGCCCAAACGTCCGCCCCTTCCTAGAAGGCAGAAACGTGCCCCACGGTGGATCTGAGCCCCAGATTTGGATCTATTCCCCAGGTCTGAGTCTATTCCCAGGGTCTGTGTCTGCTCCTGGCATGGGGAGATGACTGGGATCACCATGGGGGTCCCTTGGGTGCAGGAACAGTGCCAGTCCCCCCACTGAGCACCAGGGCAACCTCCTGGCACCTGTGCCTAAACAAGGGGGTGCCCCCGTGCCAAGGCAGGGGTTCTCTGAGTGGAGACTGAGGGAGGTGCCCACGCTACAGCCCGGAGGAGAACTCGGAGCGGGCCGAGTGTTTTTCCAGCTTGAAGCCTAAACAAAAGGTTTTGTAATAAGTGTCTCCCTGTCCCTGGAGTCAATCCTTGGTTTTGCGCCCTGGTGCTCCCGAATGGGAGCATTCAAATGTTCCAAATGGGAGCACAGGGGTACAAAACTAGGGACAGACCCCGAGGGACAGGGCTCCATCCCATTCTCGGTCCCTTGGGACACAGCAGGGGCATGGAGACAGCCCTGAGCGTCACTGGATCCACTGGCTGTGTGTCCATCCAGGGCCAGCGTCTCTAACAGAAACAAATGAGTCCCACTAAGAAAATATTCCATATATTCTGCACTGCTGTCCATTGGTGCTGGAGCTCCAAGTCCCCAGTTTTGCTTGGCAAAGGGTCAATGGTAACAGTGACGCCCAAGGCAGATGCTCTGGAGCCGTGAAGGTCACTGGCTCCTCCGGGACTTTCTTAGCCAGTTCCCGGCACTGTCCCAGCTGCTCCTTTCTCCAGCCTGGGTCCAGAAGCAGTTTTTCCTCTGGGATGGTCTGGGACACATGAAATCCACCCCATTTCCCTCTGGGCTGCCCTGTCAGGGTCTGGCTGCTCTGCAGATGCCGTGTGCCTCAGGCAGGGCAGCTCTGCCAGACGGTGTCTCACTGGGAGAAGGGGACCAGTGGGGCATGAACATGTTTGTGGGTGCAGGGGGCCAGGCAAGGGGGGGGTCTGGAACCCTGTGAAGCAAATTCGTGGGATGCTCGATCGCACTGGAAATTCAGAGCCTGGAAATGAGAGTGTGGCTGTGGGTCATGGCACGTTGGCGTCAAGTGGTGTTGAGGGATGGTTAATGACAGAGGTGGTGGGGACGCTGAGGGGCACCTCGTGTTCCCTAGGACACAGCACTCGGCTGCACAGGAGCAGAGCTGCCCCATGGGACTCACTGCTGCCTCTGCACGGGGTCCAGGGGTCGGGGGTTTGGCGTAATCTCCAGGAAAGCAGGGCCGCTGGAATTCCCTGTGAGGCTGTCAGCTCCGAGACAAAGGAAAAGTGGAAAATTAAAAAAAAAAAAAAAAAAAAAAAATTCAAATTGAAAAATCAAAGCAGCTGATTCAGCGATGGTGAAACATCTTGTGACAGTGTCAGATAAATTTTTTCCAAACAAAATTCTGGGAAAAAATCAGCTTGATTTTGCACAACCCGCATCCCTCCCAACGGAAAGGCACGTGGGGGTTGTCCATTGGGATGAGGGCACAGAGCCCTGCGGTGCTGTGGAGCCCTGAGAGCACAGCCTGGCAGAGAGGATGCCTCCCGAAATGGGCATTACAGGGCACAGGGGAAATGTAAAATCCAGCCGGGAGCATGGGGCTGTGCCGGCTGGGAGCACGGGATATGGGACTGTCTTGTCAGAGTTTCCACTGAACACCTCAGGCTGGCTGGGGTCTCGCATCAGCTCACAGAAATTAAATTAAATTAAATAACATAAATACTCCCTGAAACATGCGCTCCATCCCCTTCCCTGGGTGTGGAAATGGGGAAGCAGCTCCGCGCTGCTGCCGTGCCAGGAATGCTCCTTTATGGTGTATGGCCCTGGGGGCAGCAGGAGATGGGAATGGGATGGGACGGGAATGGGAGGGGATGGGGATGGAGAAGGGAGGTGGATAGGGATCGGGATGGGGAGGGGATGGGTTGGAAATAGGTACAGGGATGGGAATAAGATGAGGATGGGGTGGGGATGGGGATAGGGATTGGAATGGGGATGGGGAAGCCGATGCTGGCACAGGGCCGCAGGTCACCGAGGTGAGGGCAGGACCACGACACCGCCCCGGCAGGTAACCCCATCCGCCCACGCCGCCCGCCAGGGAGGGACACAGCCGAGGCTCCCGCTCCTGAAATTTATTTTAATGTAAACCTAGCTGTAAGGCAGCTTTTTCTCATTTTTAAACTATTTCATATCAATCCCTGGCCTGACATTTGTTTTCTTTGAGTGCGGTGGGGAGCGCGGTCGGCATTGCTGAGGATATCTCCTCTGGAATCTTGGCAGAGGCGGCTCCCTATCTTTGAAGAAACGGCAAATGCAAAACAGAAGGCCGATATTAGAGAAGCATAAACAACATTTTCCCCCCGTTAACCCCAGGAGTGGTGCAGGGGCCGGCTCAGTGACAGGGCGCCGGGGGGGACACGGACGCCCCCGGCCACACGGCACCTGCCTGGGCTGACCCCCACGCGGGGGGACCCCGGCACCGCTCCGGGCAGGTCTCACCACCTGCAGCCACGCCGGTCTGCACGTGGCCAAAGTGGTCCCCAAGGGCTGTGACCCACTCGGCGGGACAGGGGGCGGTGGCAGCTGGGGAGTGGCCACACGGAGAGGGTTTGCAGTGGATGGGAGGGGCAGGTGCAGCCGAGGGTGCCCCAGTCAGGGTCCTGCCCTTTTGGGGGTCAGGAGACAAGCTCTGGAGCCTCCCCCAAGGAGATGTAGCTCCCAGGGTGAAGCGGGTCTCACCTGGTGTTGTGGCAGAGGGGTTTTGTGGAGGATGGACGCCGAGAGGATGTGCAGGAGCATGGGCTGCCTGGGAGGGCAGGTGCAGGCAGCAGTGCTGGCACCAGCCAGGCTCACCTTGGGGGTTGTTAAAAAGCTGGAAGAGGAGAGGAAATGGAGATCAAAGGACCCAACAAAATCAGGGAGACAGGATTTAGAACTCTGACGTTAAAATAAAATGACTGTTAGGATAAACACTGTGAGGCAGGTTCCCAGCCAGGGCGGGGATGGGGGGATATTCCTGGTGCTTCACACAGGAGGGGATGTTTTCACAGCAGTTCACACATTTGCTGTTGTACCTGGGCAGGTGCTGAGGGAGGAGCAGTGAAGCTCAGCTGGGAAAACCATAGCGTGGAGGACACCGCAGTGGAGATGCTGTGCCAGGGACTGAGCTGCTGACCGGTAGCACCAGCTGTCCTGGGCCACTGGGAGCCAGCTCGGGAGCTGCTGGTCCCATGTTCTCCCACTGCTCTGGAGCTTATATCCACCATGGTGTGAGGCCACGATGGCCAGAGCTTGTCTGTCCCTTGGGAGAACAGGTGCTGCTGTTGAGGCTCCTTATTGCACCCTGAGCCACTGTGGGCTCCCAGGGTGCTGTTATGGGCTCCCACTTCATCCCCCTAAGCAGGGGTCCCCTTCCCGTGGGATTGATGGGCAAAGCTGGAACAGCCCTGGTGTTGCTGCCCCACATGTCCCAGCCCGCAGCCCCCCAAAGAGAGCTGCCCTGAGCACCCTGCCCCAGAAGGTTCATTATAATGAAGTCGGTGACCCCAGCACGAGGCTGGAAGTTTAAATGTCTGCGGTTGATGGCCACTTGCCCACAAATTCCCTGGGATGGGAATCGCTCTCTGCGGGTCCCTCCAGGCTTAGCAGATTTCTTTGCAAAACACCCATTGCCTTAGAAAACGTTATTTCTGCACAGGAGTTGTGCCCACCGACCCTGGGGAAACTCCGACTGCTTCCCACTGCTCCCACCAGGGCTTCTGTGTCCCTGGAGCAGGGCTGGCCCAGCCAGCACAGGGCCCTTGGAGAGCGATGCCCGATGCTCTGGCAGCTCTCTGGGGCTCAGCCCCTGTCACTCCCTGTGGCGTCTGGGATGCTCCACATCTCACACCAGGATCTGGGTGCGAGTGCCTGTGCTTGGTCCTGGCATGAGCCCGGGTTTACACAGCAATTCAGACACTGCACAGCCCCTGTGCAGACCCCTGGAGAGAGGCTCCAGCTGAGGGGACGGGGCTCTCCAGCACTCCCATCCCAACCTACCGTGCCCCGATTCCGGCACTCGGCTCCTGCTCTGCTCTGTGCGTCCCTCAGGGACAGCGTCAGAGCTGCCCCCCGGGCAGGCCACCATCCCACTGGGAAGAGAAGGAGGAGGAGGAGAGGGGAAGAAGAAGGGAAGAAAAAAATGAATCCCCACAAAAATGTCTTCATAACAGGAAACGTCTCATAAAATACCTGTGGTTTGGCATGTGCGATCCGACTGGTCAAACTATGCACCTGGCAGGGAACCCTGCTATTAATGCTGCAGCTCTGGTATTTCGGTGGAGTGGAGGCTGGAGGGGGGGTGGGACTGGGGGCTCGGGGGGCAGAAACCCTCCACTGGGGCCAGGGCAAGGGGGGACATGTCCCCCGGGTCTCGCTCGCCTCTATGGGGGGCTTCTCAACCATATTTTGTGAGGGAACTGCTGCGACCCAGGGATGCCGTGAGACAGGCTGAGCCTCGCCTCCGAGGCAGGAGCCTCGTGTTCCTGCAGCTTTGGGCCAGGGTTTTCCACCCAGACACGGGTCCCAGCCAGTACCGAGCCGGGGGTCTCCGTCTGGATCTCCCAATGCCACGGTGCCCCCCATTCCGCAGGGATGGCCTCGCCCCCACGCGCACCCTCAGCAGCCATCGCCGGGGCTCTGCTGTACTCCCGAGGAGTTTTGACAGCTGGAGGTGAGGGATTAAGCCCTGAGCCGTGACCTGCGGCTGCGCTGCCGGCACACACGCCCGGGTCACTAATCCGCCTGAGCCGAGCCCTGACCCGGCGGCCGCGGGATCAAGCGGTGGCACCGACGCTGGTGTTGGCACCACTGCCAGACCCCAGGCTCCCTGGCTCCAGGCAGTGTGAGCCATGGGCGGTTTGCTCCATGGGCGTGCTGTGCCACGCCGTGCCGTGCCTTGCCGTGCCGTGCCGTGCCATTCCGTGCTATGTCCATCCCGATCTGCGCACAGCCAGGTGCGGGCGCTGCGCAGGGGCAGCAGATCCCTGCGGATGGGGTGGGGTGTTTTTTCTTCGTCAAGGAAAATGTTTTCTTGTTCCCTGGGCTGCTGGCGGGCGAGGCCTCGGCTCCGGCTCCGGGTCCGGCGGCGCGTACAGCAGTCTTGGATCGGATCAGGTGTCATGCAGTTAAGGACAGGCTGGTGCCAAGTCTCCCCCGCGCCCCAGCGCTGCTCAGCCGGGCTGCTCCCCGATGCCTTTGGCTTTTGCAGCCCGGCCTGCGGAAACAACGTGCTGCTCTCCCTCTCCATAGCTCACTTTTCGTTTTTGACTCGGTTTATTATTATTTTAAAAGCATGTGTAGTGCAAAGCAAATCATCGACCTCCCGCTGGACCCGGGCCAGCCGCGTGTTGGGCTTGGAAATCCTCCCTGCTCTATTTTTTATTGTAAATGACCGGAGGATGGAGCGGCTCGATGGGACACGGCGGCGGCCAAGCCCGCCTGCTCCAGCCCACCCACACGCGCCGGCTGCTCCCGGTGCTTCCCCTTCCCTGCGTCCCCCCGCCCCGGGCGAGTACGAGGCGCTTCCCACTGCTCCCCCCAGCCCGGGGCCAGCATCTGCCACGGCTTCCAGAGGTGCTGACTGTGCCTTGTGCTTCCAGAGTGCGGAATGGGGACTGGGATGGGGACTGGGATGGCACGGGGAAGGGGATAGGGAGAGCAGTGGGCGTGGGTAGAGGGATGAGGATGGGCTTGAGGATGGGGACCTGAATGGGACGAGGCCACACCAGTGAGCCTGGGCATGCAGTTGAAGTGCATCAAGTTCCCCATCCTGCCTCATCCCTGAGTTCCTCCATGAGGCTGGCGTGGCCCTGGGGTGGATGTGGGGCCGGAGCCAGGGCAAGGGCCAGCAAGTACATGCCGTGCCCTGCACTGACCACGCTTTGACTGCCGGGTTTAAACAAGTTCCCCGTTGTGCCGACCTTCAGTCACAATGGCAGATCCCCCGTGGATCCCATATATTGACTTAGAAAATAATTAGCCTCAAAGGGAGCAGGCGCAGGGCCGACCAGGCCCTTCATTAATATTTAAGTAACAGGGGCCATAAATCAGCAGCAACTCAGCCAACAGCCCCAGCTCGGTCCATGGGGAAGCGCGACCGTGCTGCTCACAGGAACATTGCCCAGTCCACGGGCACGGGAACGCTGACATGGGCACTGTGGGAAGGGAGGAACAGTGTGGGGGCCAGCAGCCCCCTTCCACGGGAATGACCAGGAGCACGCTGGGAGCACGACAGGAGCTCGCCAGGCTGCCCAGCACAAGCCACAGGCAGTTCTGGAGCAACAGAGGCAGCACGGGCTGGTTGTTTTCCTGTGAGAACAAGGTGACATTTCTTGTCTCCTTTCTCATGCTTTAAGTGTGAGATTTTTTCCCTGTTCCCGGTGCTTTCATGGCGTGCCAGGGGTTTTTAACACGTCTGCTCACCGCCTGCCAGGGGAGCCGACACTCGCACTGTCAGCGCGGCAGCGGCGGCTCTGAAGCCGTGCCAGGGGTCTTGGTGCTGGGTCGGGGCCCTGCTCCCCCCCGGAGCCGAGCAGTGCGGTGCTGCCGGGCCCCATCCTGCTCCAGCATCCCCCGGGAACAGCGTGGACCCCTCGAGCACTGCCCCTGTATGAACCCTCACGGCTCAGCTGCTCCTGCTGGGCTTGGCTTTGCAGCGAGAGACAGTTTTGGTCCTCCTGTGTGTGCCGGGGGGCTGGAGTTGCCTCTGAAGGACAGCAACCCAGCCAGACAGTGCCCAGCCTGGTGTCTGCAGTGCCCAGGCACAGTGGGGTGAGCCAGGAGAGGCTGCAATTGGGACCCCCAAAGCCTGTCCCCTGCTCCAGGTGGGAAGGAAATTACTCTTGTGGGATTTCTGTTGGCCATACCGGAGAGGGTTCTTGACCCCAGACCCCAGGAGGATGGGCAGGTGACCTCTGGCCATCTGTAGCCACCCCATCCAAACCACGGGCCGGCCGCCATTCATGACCTGCCAGGCGAGATGGGAGCGTCGTGTGGCTGCTCTGTGTGATTAATTATCAGTTCATAACACAGGAGATTTCAAGCATGAAAGAGCCTCTCCACAGGCACGTTGTGCACACTTTATCCATCATATGAGACTCCAGATGTTTCCATTTTATTGTTATTAAATCACTGCCTGGAGAGCGCGGGTAGCGGGAGGCCTCCTGCCCCAGTGCCGGGCACTGCCTGGGGGAAAAGCAGAGCACCAGAGACCCCTTTCCTTGAGGGATGGGGATGTGTTCCTGGGAGGCTCAGGCCAGGCTCCCCCCGTTGCTCTGCAGCCCCTTGAGAGCGTAGGGACAGGGGAAACGACCTGGCTGGCTTGAGGGAGAGTGCACAGGAATCAAGCCCATGTCTGGAGCCTCTGGGTGACAGAGGACACAGAGCAGGGAACTCAGTTTTGCATCCACCACACAGGGAAACCATGTCCAGACTGCCTTGTCCTCCCTCTCCCTTCCCTTTGGCTTCATTTTACCTGCATCCCACATCTCTCTGAGGGCTGAGGTCTCACAGAAGGACAGGGGGATGCAGTGCCCAGCAGCGAGGGGCTGAACTACCCCAGGGTGCTGCTCCCATGGCAGCATCCCAAGAAAACAGCCTAGTGGAGGGGAGGAGCAGGGGCGAATCCAGCCCAGGTGGGAGAGGAGAGAGCTGGGAAGGGAGGGAGGTAGAGACAGAGGCACAGGGGTCATACCAGGTAAGGAAAACAAGTAAATAGCTGATTCAGGGGTTTGTTCTCCTCTTTTATTTAACAGAAACTGTATTTTTACAGCTGCAATCCCTTAAAATGGGATTCTTTTTCCCTTAAACAAATCCTTGTAAAATAATGCTTTATAAAAAGAAGTGTTCCTCTCCTCGACCCTGAAGACAGAAAAACAATAACGCCAGCGAGGCCCAGCCATGCTGCCAAGGAGGCCAGAGGTGGCTGTCACCCATGTCCCCGACAGTGCCACCCGACCCACAGACACAACTCTGGGTGCCGTGGTGGGAGTGGCACCGCGCTGGGCCCATGGCTCCGTCGGGATGGGCAGAGCAGAGCTCCTCTCCCAGCATCTGCCACAGCCACCTGCATCCTCACAAGGTCTGTCGTGCCACCGGAGGCAGGGCCATCCCTGTCCCCTGCAGCCCTCAGCTGACTCCAAGAGCATTTTCCAGGCACAAGAGCAGCAGTCAAGGCTGTCTTGTCCCTGGAGACTCCAACAACCTGCCAAGCCCTTGTGGCATCAGGAACAATCCCACGCCAGGGCTCCCTTCTCCTTTGACTTAATTTGCTTTAATTTTGTTTTAATTTGGGTTTTCAGGGGTTGTTTTTTCTCTAAGCTGCAGATTTTTTTTTCACTGCTGCTTCAGCAAAAGCGATTCAGGAAATTCCAATGAAATCCCGGCACGCAGCAGCCCTGCCCCTGCTCCCCAGCGGGACAGGCCAGGAGCTTAATTCTCATTAATAACCACCCTGGGTCAATTATTGCGAGAAGGAGGAAAAGCAGCAAAAAGCTCTTTGGCATCACGTGTTGTTTAAGCTTCCGAAAATAAATGTTCTTTGCAAATCAATCTGTTTGCAGCTCCACACGTGGAGCCGACAGGGAGAGTTGCTGGAGGAAGAGAGTATTTATAGAGGGGGTTTATTTTAAATAAACAGGCACTTAAGGCTGAGGCTGCTGCTCCCATGTCCCATCCCTTGTCCCGAGCTCCTGGCGCTGCCCGCGAAGCGCCGCAGTTGAGCCACGAACGCGGCGAGTGTCCGGCTCCCACACTGTGGGTTTGGCCCAGCACCCATTTAGGAGACTCAGCACCCACACGGCTGCCCATGGGTCAGGAAGGGCTCAGTGGTGGCAACCTGAGCCTCCCACAGGAGCCACAGTCACAGTGGCCACGGCTCATTTGAGGGATGTGACAGCAATGCTAGGCTTGGTGGGCTGCAGGTTTCATCTGCTTTTTTTCACTCATATATGTTAAAAATACATAAGGGATGTGGGAGTAACCACCGACACTCAGGGCAGCTTCTGTAAGACTCAGCTGGGTACCTGTGGTTGGTTACTGTGCAGAACAAGGGAACAGCCTCAAGCTGTGCCAGGGGAGGATCAGGTTGGACATCAGGAGGAACTTCTCCGTGGAAAAGGTGGTCAGGCATTGGAAGGGACTGTCCAGGGAGGTGGTGGAGTCCTCATCCCTGGATATGTTCAAGGAAAGACTGGACATGGCACTCAGTGCTCTGGGCCGGGTGACAAGGTGGGGACTGGGCACAGGTTGGGCTCGATAGTCTTGGAGGTCTTTTCCCACCTCAATGATTCTAGGATTCTGTTCTATGATTCTATAAACTGTGTTGACTGCGCACCTCCCAGCTGTGGCGTGTCGGGAAGGGCAACGTGTTCATGGCATCTCTGATCCACAAAAAGGCAAATTCAAGGGAGTCCGGCTCCCACTGCGATCCTTTCCAGGCTCCCGGCTGGTCCTCACGGGGCAGGGGGTGTGAGGAGGGCCGTGTGTACCTGATCTCACTGTCGGTCTGTCCGCAGGAGCCGTGGGAGCAGGATGCTGCCGGACGCCGTGGCGCTGCTGCTGACGATGGTGACGATGGTGACGGTGCTCGGCCCTCGCCCGGCTGCGGGAGGCGGCGTGGGGGGCTACGCCCAAGTCAAGTACATGCAGCCCATGGTGAAGGGACCCCTGGGACCTCCGTTCCGTGAAGGCAAAGGGCAGTACCTGGGTAAGGGATGCGTCTGCGGGGCTGTGGGCGGACACGGGAGAGCTGTCGGCAAGGGAGGAAGGGGCCTTGGCACCTTGCAGCCATTGGGCACTCGTCACCCCTTACCCTCGGGGTCAGAGCTCCTGGGAGCCACCTGGCACCAGGCCGAGGGTGCTGCTGTCCAAAACACTTTTGACCAAGCATGGAGGGACCATTTGGGTCCCTAACCCAGAGCAAAAGGACAGGATGGACACAGGAAGAGGCTCAGTGGAGAAGTGGAGCCCTTTGCTGGGGCTGGGGGGCACCTGTGGGCCCCCTGGCCTGGGAGCTAGGACACAGAGGGGATCCTCCAGCCTCTGGCTCCCACCCTCCTGCCTGTCCCCAGGAGTTGTGAGGCACAGGAGCCGCAGCACTCGCTGTCTCTGTCTCTCCTTGCTGTTAAACCTGAGCCGTCCTGGCAAGGCTTTTTCCACTCCTCCACCTATTCCGTTTCCCTGTCTGTGTTTTGCACCAGCTGGGAAAGGAAAGAGTGCCAAGGCCAGAGCTGAGACCCAGCCTGGCAAGGGAAGAGCAGGAGAGAGACATTTCCTCCCTCGGAGAGAAGAGACCAGAAACCAGAAACTCCACACGTGTTAAACTGCTCCCCACTGAGTGACGTGCACCCGGAGGGGCCGAGGCACTGGGGTCATCACTCCGCACAGCTGGAGCTCCAGCACCCCCAGCCTTCCATAGCCCCCTGCCCCCAGCTGCCCTCCCTGCGCCCAAATCCTGTCTGCACCCACCCCAGTGCTGGCACCACCACGAGATGGGGCAGTGCTGGGCTTGGGTATCCGGACCTGCCAGGTCAGTGCTTGGCCCTTGGGAAGAACCGCCGCAGACTCCCTGTGGGTTCTCACAGACCTGGACCCTCCCAGGAGCTGAAGTCTTGGCTCTGGGAGGAGAAACTGGAGAAGGCTGGGCTGCCAGTGGCTGATTTACTGTAGGGCTGAATGGCTTATCAGGAGTTCAGCTCAGCACATGTGTCAGAAAACACACAGCAAAACCTGGAGCCGAAGTGTGCTACGAGCCCCCCCTCCCTACCCCATTCCCAGCTGTTGTAAAGCTGCTCCCTGAATCCCAGCCAGAGCCAAAACCTTCCAGCGTAGCACAGGAACACTTCAGCTGCTGGTGGGACTGGATTCAAATCTCTCCCTGCTGTTTTTCCTTCTTTTTTTCCCTTCTTCCTATGCATGGGAGTGGCTTGCGCTGCCTCTGAGCAATGCCGCCTGTGGGGTAGAGCAGCGAGTGTGCCAGGCTGGGACAAGGAGGGGTTTGGTTGGACAAGCTTTGCCAGCTTAGACCAGGCACAGAGGGAACGCTGAGGCAGGGCAGAGCACGGGAGTCCCATGGACATTATTCGTCTAAAACCCTTGGGAAAGAGAGGACAGGTGGGGGACAGGAGAGCGGGATGCAGGGCCACGGGCAGGGACAGCTGCAGGCTGAGCCACTGGCTGTGGGGCCGCACGGAGGCAGCTGGGGAAGCTGGTGCCTCCTGGATCCCACCGAGCTCCCATCTCTGCTTAACCTCTAATTTGGCAAGGAAAATCCCTGCTGGCCTTCTGCCCTGCTCGGGGAACTCAGCTGACTTGCCGCGACGGCGCAGGGCTGTGCCGTGCCCCTGTGGGTTACCCCGGCCCGGCAGGAGCTGTGTGGGCCCCCCCGGGCTGCCCCAGCCTGGCCCTGGGCCTGGGACCCTCGGTTTGGGGGGCAAGGGGCTCCCTCCTGCCTCCAGGTACTATCTGGTAAGGGACAGGTTTCCTCAGGGTGCCAGACACTTTTTTTGACCCAAAATCAGCCACCCCAGAGCACAGAGGGAGCTCAGGGGAGGAGATGCTGCTAAATGCTGAAATGCTCAGAACATTGATTTGTGCACTGGGGTTTATTTTGGCTTAATTTAAACCATGTCCATGGCCCTGCAGCCTCGGGTGAGTGCTGTGCTGGGGCACCCGCTGTCAGGGGAGATGGGATGAGAGGTGCTAAAACACGACACGACACGAGGTGCTAAATCCCACACGACATCCCCGTGAGACTGTGAAACTCTCTCACGAGACAGGGCTTGGCAGCAGCTCTGGAACGAGCTCGGCCAGGCTCGGCCACGCAGCAGCCAACCTCTCCTTCCTGGAGTGTCATCTGGCCGTGCTGGCCAGACCTGCTCGTGGTTGGGAACCACTTCCCATCCTGCTGGATTATTCCTCTGCCGGCCGGTCTGCGCTGCTGGGTCCCTCCTTCAGGCAGAACAAAGCTCCAGAGGGACTGCAGCATCCACCTGGCCATGTCTCTGCTCCTCGGGAGGTGGAATGCTTCGTGCTGCCCAGCGGGGAGCTCCCAGGGGCCACTCCTGCCCCGTCCCCTTCCCGCTGCCCCAGCTGACTCCGTGTTAACACTCACAGCAGCTCTGTTCATGCTTCGAGGGGAACACAGAACCCCACGCTGCTGTTGCGAAGCGCAGAGTTCCGAGACATGTGTCTGTGGTAAGACACGGGCTTTTGAAATCGGACACCAGCGGGGCCGCACTGTCCCAGTTTCTCTCCGCTGACGGCCCCGGTTTGGTTTTCCCGTCTGCTTTTTTGGCCGCCTGCAAGCTGGCAGCTCCTGCCTGGCGTTTCTCTCCACTGCCTTGTGTGAGAGTGTGTGTGTGTGCTTTTTCCTTCCTTCGTGGGCTCAGCTGTAGATCCTTGTTCTGATTCCATGCAAAATGACCTAGAAAACTAATACTTTTCAAACCATTGCAAGAAAAAAAAAATTAAAAAGAAAAAGTGGGGGGGAGAAAACACATTGAAATAATTTTCTGGAGAAAATTTTTTCCAGAATTCAAACCCCAGAAATAGCGCAGCACTGCACAGCTCCCTTGCCCTCTTTCTCACAATCTTCCTGGGTGAGGAGCAGGAGTTTGCAGAAATTCAGTGGCAGTGTCATGACAGACAAGTATTTCCTTCATCAAGAGAGCCAAGTGACCGCAGCTACAGCTGAGGACGTGGGCCAGGCTTTGATTTATAGATAAGCTCTAAAAATGTTTCCATTACCCAAAGGAAAACACGGCAGCACCAGGCTGGGAAGGGCCACAGCTAATTGCTGTGCTTAGGGCAGGCAAAGCCACCTCGGATGCTGCGGGAGCAGTGCCTGATGCTGCCACAGTTATTCTTTTCACGTGTCTCAAATCTCCCTAAGCTTTTCCCGTTGACTGAGGAAATCTCCGTGCTGACGGATCCCAGCACTACGGGTGTCTGTGCTCCCAAGGCCTGGCTTGGTTCACTGAGGGGGTTGGACTGGCAGACCCTGGGGACCCCACTGCCTCCTCCACAGCACTGTGCTGGGGCACGCAGCCTCATGCCCTGCTCCCATCCCAAGCAGGATCCATCCCCATCCTGGGAACTCGTCCGTACAGATCTCTTCCCAAGTGGAATGATCTACCTTGGGCAGATTTGCTTAAAATTCACCCAAGATGTCACAGCCCTTTCCTTTGACTTTTGCATTTCTCATCATCGTCCTGTGTATGTGTGACTGGCGAGTATTTCCTTCATTTCAAGCTGCCCAAAAAAGAGTTTGTCAGATTTATTCTTTCTCACCCATTCCCAGTGTCACGTGGGAGGTGACACCCTGCCTGGGCCAGCCTCAAGGAATTATTTATGCTCACGTCTGTGCTTTCCATGCCGAGCTGTGGTGGGCATGTCATCTGCCTCTCCTCGCCTTTGGAGTCTCTCAGCCCATTAGTTTCTTTCTTATATCCGTTTGCAAAAGACCTCAATAAATTCTTGAAATGTCAAGTGGTTGCAGCCTATTCCCAGCTGGGCTGACTCATTTGGACAGAGCTGAGGCTGCGTTTCCCTCCCAGCTCTTGGCTTCCCCTCCATCCCCAGAGCTTTTTTCCTTTTTGGTTTTTCTCTGCCTTGCTGGACACAGGAGCTGTGCCAGCAAGCACTGCGGGCATGGCCTAACCCATACACCCATCACCTCCTTGGGCTCTCCAGTACATGTCCAAGAGTTTTCTTTTTAATCCAAAAAGATTAAAGGTCTCCCAAGGCCCTGGACTCACGGGATGGGGTGAGGGATTATCCTCAGTCTTGGCTCGCTCTGTCGCCATCCTCTCAGCTGAGCCCAGGCAGGAGCGACTGAATCCCACGGTGCTTTCGAGGCCACTGGGAAGTGAGGCAGCAGGAGGTTTGAATCCAGCTCCAAAAACACCCTGCAGTAACTCATCATAAAACAGCCCTGCCAGAGCTGACAGTAGGAGCTGGCACCTTCCATAGTGTCACCTGACATCATGGAGGGATGTAAGGCTGCACTGAGAACTCTGGGCTCTGGCCAAGGGCTTGCCTCAGGACAGCCCTGCTGATGTGGAGGCCCAGGAAGCCGCTGTGGCCATGTTTAAATTGAAGAGTCCCTCTGCAAATTCAGCCCAGCCGCATTGGAGACCCTGGCTGCAACATCCTGAGGACATCCCACACCAGCACACTGCTTGCCCACCCCTGGCCCCAGTGACGCTCCATGTCTTCTCTCTCCACAGACATGCCACCTCTGCTGCCCATGGACCTCAAAGGGGAGCCAGGACCGCCAGGGAAGCCCGGCCCGCGTGGACCCCCCGGGCCCCCCGGCTACCCGGGAAAACCAGGCACAGGGAAGCCGGGAATGCACGGCCAACCTGGGCCCGCTGGGCCCCCTGGATTCTCGGGCATTGGGAAACCTGGCATCCCAGGACTCCCTGGAAAGGCGGGTATGAAAGGGATGCCCGGAGCCAAGGGCGAGCCTGGCATGCGAGGGGAGCAAGGGCCAAGGGGACTTCCCGGCCCGCCGGGGCTGCCTGGGCCAGCCGGCCTCTCTGTCAACGGGAAGCCGGGCCCCCAGGGCGGCCCCGGCCTGCCTGGATTTCGAGGTGAGCCTGGCCCGAAAGGAGAGCCAGGTCCCCGCGGAGAGAGAGGGATGAAGGGTGAAAATGGCGTGGGGAAGCCAGGGTTACCAGGGCCCCGGGGGAACGGGGGTCCTCCTGGCCCCGCGGGCCCCCCAGGGCCTGCCGGCATTGGGAAGCCCGGCCTCGATGGGCTGCCGGGCGCACCAGGGGACAAGGGCGACGTGGGCCCCCCAGGTGGGCCGGGTGTCACCGGGGAGCCCGGCCCTGTGGGGCCACGGGGGCCCCCCGGGATTGACGGGATTGGTGTTCCCGGTGTGGCAGGGGTGCCAGGGATACAGGGCCCCATGGGACCGAAGGGAGAGCCCGGGATCCGCGGCCTCCCTGGCCTGCCAGGCCCCACGGGCTATGGGAAGCCTGGCTTGCCCGGCCTCAAAGGAGACCGCGGGCAGCCCGGGGCACAGGGAGCCATCGGCGATAAGGGGGAGCCTGGTGTTGATGGGGAGCCGGGCGAGCCAGGCCCTGCCGGCATCATCGGCCCTCCGGGCCCGCCAGGGTCCATGGGGCTGCCAGGCAAGCATGGGCTGCCCGGCTCCAAGGGGGACGTGGGGCCGAGCGGGCCCCCAGGAATGCCAGGGATGCGTGGCGACCAGGGCCCGAACGGCTTTGCGGGGAAGCCAGGGGTGCCAGGAGAAAGGGGCCTGCCCGGGTCACTGGGACCCCCTGGCCCAACGGGCCCCAAAGGAGAACCGGGGTTCATTGGCCTCCCGGGGGTGCCCGGATTAACAGGCGGCCCCGGGCCCAAAGGGGACGGTGGGATCCCGGGGCAGCCAGGGCTGAGGGGTCCCTCTGGCATCCCAGGATTGCAAGGACCTGCTGGTCCCATGGGGCCTCAGGGGTTACCAGGGCTGAAGGGGGAGCCCGGGCTCCCTGGCGTTCCCGGCGAGGGGAAGACTGGTGAGCCTGGCATGGCCGGACCCATTGGCCCACCGGGAATGCCGGGAACACCGGGGCTGAACGGGCCACCGGGCCCACCGGGGCCACCCGGGCCACCGGGAGCGCCAGGAGTGCTGGACGAGACAGGCATCGCAGGGCTGCACCTGCCGGACGGCGGCGTGGAGGGGGCCGTGCTGGGCAATGGGAAACCGGGCAAGCCACAGTACGGCCGAGGAGAGCTCGCTGCCCGCATCGCGCCGGCCTTCACCGCCATCCTCACCTCCCCCTTCCCCGCATCCGGCATGCCCGTCAAGTTTGACCGGACCTTGTATAACGGGCACAACGGCTACAACCCGGTCACCGGGATCTTCACCTGCCCCGTGTCTGGAATCTATTACTTTGCCTACCACGTGCATGTCAAAGGGACCAATGTTTGGGTGGCCCTGTATAAGAACAACGTGCCAGCCACCTACACCTACGATGAGTACAAAAAGGGGTACCTGGACCAGGCCTCGGGCAGTGCTGTGCTTGAACTCAAGGAGAATGACCAGGTCTGGGTACAGATGCCCTCGGACCAGGCCAACGGGCTGTACTCCACGGAATACATCCACTCCTCCTTCTCTGGGTTCCTGCTCTGCCCCACATAACGGCTGTTGGGCATGTTTCCTTTTCACCCACTTTAGCCATAAACTGTCTTTTTTTTTTTTTGATAAAAAAGTGTTTTAAAATTAATACAAAAAAGAAAAATCACTGGGAAGAATGGGCAAGCCGCTGTCGTGGGACCTTGCTTCATGTTGTTTGATCCGTGAGTCAAGAGGGTAATTGGAAAGGAGACATCTACCCATCTATTTTCTTTTTTGGGGGGAGGGAAAAGGGAGGGAGGGAAGCAACTTCCTCAGCAAAGCGTATGTGGAATAAATTTTACCCCAGTGACTGGACATCAAACACAGGAACATGCTTGGGATGGCAAGGATCTTGCTCTGTGATCCAGAAAGGGTCAGCTGGAAGACCAGACCCCCCTGGTCTGTATCAAGTGCCCTTGTTTCCCATTTGGAATGCTAGATAAATAAATCCAGCTGTGTCATGGCTGGTGTGTTTGGTAACCAACACAGGGTCCCAGGCACTTACACAAACCCATACAGCAGCAGGGATCAACGCTGGATTGAGAAATTCCTTCCCAGCCATCAGATGCCTGAGTTCCAGGCTCTCTGATGCCTGTTTTTCCAGACTGTGCTTTGGGGCAGTCTCTCCGATTCACTCCGGATTCAGTGTGGTTGGATTTATAATCCTAAAAAGTGGAACACTTTGCATAAGCACCTTCTTCTAAGAAGTAAATATTATTTTTAAACCTCCCCCCCCCCCAGCACCTTTAGGAATAAAACCATCCAGGCACTGGTACCCTGGGAGGATGCCACGACCTGTTCCAAAGGCAGTGAGGGAAGCTGGGACCCCTGTGATGAACAACAATCTGCTCTCTCCATTCACCTGCTGGGAAGTCCAAGGGCTGGTCCTGTCCCGTTTGTCTCTGCAGCCCAAAGACTTGCTTGGCCTCAGGAGCATCTCTGCCCACACAAGGATGGCACTGTGAGCCTGGTTCACAGTGCTGCCAGCTGGTGTGACACAAGGAAGTGCCACTGATGGACAACTTGCTTTTCCTGTCTCACTATTTTGGGATGTGTGAACTCTTGAATTGGTGTCCCCCCTTTCTCTGGGGATCATGGAACTAAGAAAAAATATTTCTGGTTCTAACTTTCCACGCAGTGATTTCACCACGGTGCTATGACCCACTTAACAATGTTACTTGCAAGTGTAGTGCAATATGTATCTGTGACAGGGCACCAGCCCCAAGGCCACTCTGTGACTTAGGTTAAAAAAAAAAAAATCAACATTTGTCTGTTGTTACCACTTTGTCTCACTAGTGCTTGGAGCGTTACTGACCTGAGCATGAGCTGCAGGGCCCTGGGCCAGGCGTGACAGCACTGCCCACGAGGAACCTGTGGCTCTGCGGCTTTTCTCACCGTAGGACAGACACTGCCACTCCCAGGACAGGGATGCTGCTCATCCCAGGCCAGGAGCACGCTGCTGAAGTCAATCCATGTGCATCCCACTTTATGTCCCTCTGCAAAGGCACATTCCCAAGAAACGGCAACTATTTGGTCACCAGCTGAGCACCTCTGACCTTTGCATTTTCCTAAAGCCTGTTCGATGGCCAAAGAAACGTAGCGAGACTGGGACTGGGCTTGTTCTCCAGATGGACTCTTGAAATATTTAAACTTTTCTTTCCCTGTTTCTGTTTTGTTTGTTTTCTCCTCAAGCCTGTCGTGTTTCTGCCTTTTGCCATCTGGGCCTTCCTTTTAAAAACTCACCTATCCCTAAAATTAAGAAACACAAGAAGGAAGTTTGCAGTTGGAAGGCCAGTGCTCCAGGCACTGCCTGTTGGGGCTGTATGTCCCCTTCCTGGGATCTTCTCCCTAGGACTTTCCTTAAAGCTGCAAGTTTCATGCAAAGATGAAACTCCTCAAGCTGAAAGATGTCTGATCCCACTGGATGTTTTTAACTCCTGACGGTGGGACGGGGTCAGGACCATTTGGGTTGTGATCCTAACAGGTTATTTCCCAGCAGGAACAGGAGCATTTCTGTGGGTCCCTTTCAACTATAGAGAGAAAGTCCCTAAAATTAGAAGTGGAAGCTCAGATGTTTTTTCCAAGCCCAGGTTTAGTAGGGGAGGGTGCTGGGAGGGGACCTGTCTCCTTTCCTGTGAAGGACAGAGGGGATTCGAGCTGGTCCAGCCCCACCGCACACGACCTGCGCAGGGCCAGGAGCTGCCACACCTGGGGGGAGCTTCATCCCGCTCCTCAAAGCGACTTATTTATACTGTGCCTAACCTACATCCTATCTCTTCTTGTTCTGTTCTGTTTCATTCCAAACTTCTTGTTCGAGCTGGCAAAAAGCAACGACCAAATTCCTCACCGTAACCGCCCCCCAATTAAGTTCGTGCTGTAGATACTGTTTTGCAACTCCACTTCCCCTTCATGTGCAGAGCGAACCCGTAATCACCCCTCGCAGCTATTTAACCTCTTACATTTACACACTAATGGAAAGCAAAGATATTACACGCACATAGTTAGGCTAAAGAAACGATGCACAGGATGAGGGAGGCTGTTCACTCTACAGAAGGATTTTTTTTCTGGAATACTGAGTACATATTCGCCAGCAGAAAGGATTATTTTCTGTCGTGTGTGTGAGCGCGTGGGATTTTGGTTTCAATCACAAGAATAAAAAAGGTTGGGTTGGATGAGGTATGTCTATTTTTAATGCTGAAAACTGCATTACAATGTGCATTTTTATATACAAATTCTTACTATTTTTTTTAAATTTGCCTCTAGTATCTTCATTTCTAACCTAGTATATAGAGGTTTTTAGTTTTGTAAATACTTATTACATGCACTGTCCTAGTAAAAGTTGGTTTAAAATGCACTCTTTGTGACCCAAAACTGACCTGCTCTTCACAACTAAAACTGCAGTACTTGATTGTATTGACAAACATCAATAAAACTTATTGTATAAAGATGGGCGCAGCTGTGCTTTGTCCTGGGACTTGCTCTGCCTCATAGAGTTCTCTTACAGTCCATTTCCACCTCAAATCTCCTCACTCATTCCCAGCAGATTCCCTCACTAATTAATATCCTTATGCAAAAAGTAATTGTATGCTTCTCATGAATAAGTAAGATTGCCATCTCCAGAAACTCAGTTTTAAAAAAGGTTGAAACCCAGACTCTTCGCCTGTCTATTATTTGAGGATTTAAGTTGAGGTGCTAGAGATTCCCCTTCCCTTCTGTGAGTTTTTTTCCCCAAGATTTTAAAATTCTTTTTCTTTATTTATTTATTTACACACCTTGTGCACAGCCAACCTCCATCCTGAGCGAGTCAGGAACACCCAGGACCAGTCAATGACCTGCAGCAAAGCATCTTCAGAGGCTCAAAGTCCAAAGAGAAGAAAATGTGTTTTCCCATCTAATTTCACCTGGCAGAGGAGACGTTATAGGTGAAACATTTCCAGGGAAGCCTGGCTGCCATGCAGGCACCTTCAAAAGCTGATTCCAAGGAACAAGCCATCCTCCTGCTGCCATTCATGGGGCTCTCAGCAAATTCCCTGGTCTCTGCACCGTCATCACACGCTGGATTCCAGCACCTGAACTCCTTCCACAGGCTGAGAAGGAAAAGGGGCCTCTCCAGCAGCCCTCCCTGCAATGCCCACTGTCAACTCACCCTGTAAGCAAGAACCACTCCTGGTCCCCTTGGCATTATCGATGCACAACTTCATGACTTGAATGAAAACACAGGAGCAGTGGCTACTTAACGAAGATAAATGAGGGATTTTACTTCTTTCCAAGGGAACTAAAGGGTTTAGTACACATTTAAATCCCAGCTCAAAGAGCTCTAGTCTTTAAACAGGAGCTCTGTGCTTGTCAGGAATTCCCAACACTTAAAATTATAAAACTGCTTTGAAAGAAAAATACCTTCTTTTACGTAATTCCATTAATCTGGCTGACCCTCTAGCAGAATAATATGGAAAACCTGACATTTTACAGCTCAGATCTGCAGCACAATACAAAAATATACAAAAGACCAAAATTCCACGTGTTCCCAGGACAAGAATCCATTTATACAAGGAAAACCCATTAAAGCATCACACAAAAGACTGGCACTCGAAGGAAGCAGACTACAGGGAGAACTGGAAGGACCTGTGGCAGCCAGATTCCCACATGTGCATGCAGCCTGACACACCCACCACGTGCCAACACCACCAGGGAGCACAACAGCCACTTCCCGGTGTCACAAGACATACTGGGGAAATAACAAGAGTTACACTGTCACATTCAAGTTCATAAACATTTCCATATGATGACTTTTTGTTTTCAATTATTAAAAAGCTTCCAACCCTTTCTAGACGTGCCATTCCCAAGCTGTTTCTCCCTTTTTGAACAGCTCCATTAGGAAAAGGTTTTAAATGTGAAATTCTGGAACACAGCTGTGCTAGAATGTTCTTGGCCACTAGCACCAGCTTCTTTTAAACAGTGATGCCCCCAATTAACCCACCTTTCCCTTTAATTTTGAGCAATTCTTACCAAGTACAGAGGTTTAGACTGTGAGAAGTAACTCCTGCATCCTGCTCAAGACACTTTTATGACTGCAGCAAAATCAGGAATTCTATCCTTGTGTAACACCAAGTTTCTCAACTACCTCCACACCAAGATTTGCACTTCACAGGAATTGGACTCTGATGATCCCTGTGGGTCCCTTTCAACTCAGGGTATTCTGTGATTTAAACAGGAATCTCACTTGGTGCTCTGAGCATACACTTTAAAAATACAGGATGCATGGATTAGGAACACAGGAGCAGCCAGAGTGGCTGTAGCAGTGTGACAGCAGCTCTGCAAGGGGACACAAAGTGCAGCAGGTGCCTGTTGGATCACAGGGTCAAGGACACAGGACGAGCAGCAATTTGTGACAACTTTCTCCCAGCAGGGACAACGAGCCAGCTGGGATTGTCTGCAGGCACCAAAGGTCTCTCACAGAGCCATCAGTGATGCAAAGAAATCCCTTCTCCCTTCTCTGATGCTTCCCATTCTGCCCTTAGGGAAACAAACCTCCCTGGGAAGTCTGCACTCTCTTATCCTCACTCAGGACAGGTGACAACCCGGGCCACCAGACCTCTCTGGTGACTCCTGTGACACCCCTTAGCTGGCCAGCTGAGAGTGACCTCCTGCTGTACGAGGGATGTGGAGCCTCCCAAAGCCACTGGACAGGACATTGACCATCAAAACACAGGCCACAGACACAGAAGCACAGGAAAAGAGGGAGAAAGTCTGCGGATTCAGACACCTTCCAGTAACTGCAATGACAAATGGCACAACAGTGCACAAAGCAAGCAGCAGAAATCCCATGGGAGGTGAGACACTCCTGTACACTGAGGGCAGCTGCACCCACTGTCCAAGGCACCACATGCAGCCACTTCCCAGCTGACCCATGACTGAAGGAGATGTCCCCTCTCTTCCAAGCCGGCTTGTGCTCCCAGCTCCCAACTGACAGCAGCAGGCACCTTTCCCAGGTGAGCTTGCTGGCATCAGCCGATGGCACGGATCCACCACTGGGTCTGACCAGAAAAGCAGAGGTGACCCTCCCCTCGCCTTCAGAACAGCCCTGGAGCTGCCCCGAGCTCAGAGCCTCTGGCAGTAGAGTTCATAGAGGCTCTTGGCCATCCTCTGGGTCTCCTGGAAAGCCTCACAGCTCTGCTCCCAGCTCGGGGGCACCTGCTCCTCCCCGTAATAGGCCCCCGCGATGGCCCCCGCCATGGTGGCGATGGTATCCGTGTCCCCCCCCAGGGAGATGCAGTAGATGATGGTTCTCTGCAGGGCGTTGTAGTGGTCAGGAATGTCGGGATCAGTGTCCATGCAGCGCAGGAAGGAGTAAATGGCAGTGGGGACGGAGCGCAGCGCGGCGATGCCATTGCCTGGAATACACCCAGTCATCACTCTCAGGGCTTCCTTCCTTTTCCCTTCCTCCTGCAACTTCCTGTTGCCACTGACTTTCCATAATGGTATAATGGATTTTACCAGGAAAAGGTGCAAAAGTTTGTGCCCCAGAAATCCCCCCGGTTTCCCAGTACCACTCACAACCTGCAGAGCAATTCCCAGTTATCCTATTACAGCCTGGCCAGACACATCTACTGATTCCCATTCAACACGATGACCCAATAGCCCTTAAAGACATCTTGGAATATTAAGAAATACTTGGAATATTAAGAAACTTTATGCAAGGTAAATACTCCTTAGCAAGACACTTTTTTCCCCATCAATACAGAAGAAATCACTGGGTTGAGACTCAGAATTCCTGACTGGTGAGCACAGGCAGGTTTTCCAGCACATTCTGTGCCTGACAAGCAGCAAAGGCCAAAGAATCTGGGGGAAGACACATCTACCACACTTGCTGACTTAGTCCTGCTTCCAGCTCTTCCCGAATACTTGTACTAAGAAAGATACTCACCTAACTCAAACAATACATCTGCTTTGGGAACGCTGCTGAGCTCCAGAAATTCTTTGATTTTCTTTAGACGCCTGGAAAATGGTAAATCCTCAAATCCCAGCCTGCAAACAGAGAGTGCAGTGGAGAGAACACGAAGAGCCAGAACAAGCCACCGCAGCAAGGCCGGGGCTTCCCCACAGCTACTCACGCTCGGGCATCACTGAGAGACTTGTCATCCGCCTCCACGTGCTCCATGTGGCTGATGAGCTGCTCCAGGAAGGTTTCCCTGCTGAGCCCTTCCTGCAGTGCCAGGTGCACGGCCAGGGCCTGCAGGATGGCCCCGTTGTAGCCCAGGGAGTTGGCGTGGGTCAGCTCTGCGCTCAGCTTCGCAAACTGCCACAGAAATCCCAGCGTCAGCAAAGCTTCCTGGGACACTGCCCTGGCAGCAGGGACACCCAGAGGAGACCAGAACATTCCGTTACCTTCTTAACATCCTGGACGTCGGAGTAGACAAGGGAGATGCCGGCCACCCTCATGGCCCCGCCGTTGCCGTAGGAGCCCTTCCCGTTGAACTGGGCTCTTGCAGGCTCAAACACATCGCTGCACTTGGGGCTCAGGAGCTTCTTGAAGACATTGACCACGGCCATCCCATAACCCCTGTTGGGCTCCTTCTTGTACTCCTCAGCGAACCTGGTGTGGGCAGGGAGGGAAAACACCCGGGGGGGTTTGGTCTGTTACTGGGGTTTGTGACTGATGAAGCCTCTTGCTGCAGGGAATTAACAACACACACGTAAATCAGTGACAGTCAGAGCTGAGTGATTCAGTTCTGCAGGAAAAACTTCTCAAAAATCTGTGTGAAAGGAGGATGTATAAACATCACCTTCCACATCCCACTTGTTTCCCTCTTAACTCTGCCTCAAAATAGAAGCAAACTGGAAACATTTCCGTGGGTCACAACCACAAGGAAAGTCTTTTGTTCAAGTTCAATGGAAGAGTTTTCTAAACAAAGAAATGCTTTCCCTTAAGTGGAACCAAATGCTCCCAGGGCTAGGAATTCAACAGGGAAATGGATCATAAACAAAGTCAAGCTGAGCTCACTCCTATTCCCTCACTAAATTAAGGGCAGTACAAACATAAATAGCAACAAATAAACATGAAATGAAATGTTTCTGAAATTTCCAAGCATTCTTCTCCCCAAAGGTGAACACACAGGGGGCTTACACACAGCAGGGCCATCCTGTAAGGCAGCCTCAGACCTCACACTGAAGCCAACGCTGCTGCACAGTCCAGGGCATGGCAAAGCACACAACAAACTACAGTATTAACCACCTCCTTTCTAATTTTTCCCCTCCACGTGACTCTGCCTCACCCCTTGTCCCCTTCCACAGACAGTCACAGTGATGGTTTCACCTTCAGGAAGCTTCATCCTCACCTCTTGGCCATGTCAACCTCGTCGAACTCCCGCTTGGCCAGCAGTGACTGCACCACTGACCTACTCATGGCCGTGTCGTCCGTGTACGGCAGCGACTCTGCAACGGGAGGGCAAAGAGTGACACCTCCAGCCAGGGCCAAACTGCTCCTGCCCTTGGCCAGCACTGCCCTCATCTCCAAGGCCTCAGTGTCACAGAGCAGCTGTGGCTGCTCCGTCCTTGGAAGTGTCCAGGCCAGGTTGGATGGGGCTTGTAGCAACGTAGTCTAGCGGAAGGTGTCCCTGCCCATGGCAGGGGGTGAAATGGGACGGGTTTTAAGGTCCCTTCCAACCCAAACCTGTCTGGGATTTAAGTTCCTCAGCACTCTGGGCTTGACACTGCCACAAGCTCACTGCCACAAACTCCCACTGGAGTAACGGGGCACAGCCAGGGAGCTGCATCCACACCAAATGTACTTCAGGATTAGTAAGAGCCAGGAGAAAGCTTCTGACGTCCAGAGGCACACGTGGACAAGAGAGCCAGGCCAACACAGAATCACAGAATCCCAGGATGGCTTGGGTTGCAAGGAACCCATCCTGTTCCAGCCCCTGCCCTGGGCAGGGACATGTTCCACTATCCCAGGTTGCGCCAAGCCCTGTCCAACCTGGCCTTGGGCACTTCCAGGGATAGGGCAGCCACAGCTTCTCTGGGCAACCTGTGCCAGAGCCTCACCAGCCTCACAGAGAAGAATTTCTTCCCTATATCCCACCTAACCCTGCCCTCTGGGAGTGGGAAGCCATTTCCCCTGGCCTGTCACTCCAAGCCCTTCTCATTAGTCTCCATCTTTCTGGCAGACTCCCCTCAGGCACTGGAAGACTGCAATCGCTTTCTAAGAGTTAACACAACTCTGTGCTTCTTTCACTCTCCTCCTCCTCAAGTTTTGGTACCTCTGCTCCCTGCTGACACCCCAGTACTGCCACACCTGTTCCCAGCACACTCCACACTCCCGCTTCCCTCGAGCACGGGCTGAGCACAGCAAACCACGTGTTCCTCTGCCGTGTCCCTAAGAAGTCCCTACGGAATCCCGAGGGAACCAGGAACGGCCAGGGGGTTGAACCCCCACAGCACAGGGGCACAGGACACAGCAGGGCTGGGGACAGCCACGGGTGTCACAGGGCAAGTGCCCCACGACCAAGTGAGGGGTAAGAACTGGGGGCACCCACGTTTCGGGGGGCACTGGGGCTGGGGGTACGAGGCCAAAACCCAATCCTGGGGGCGCTGAGGGAGGAGGACACACAGACCCCAAAGCCCAAACTCGGGAGTGATGAGGAAGAAGCGGGGAGGCACATGCACCCCAAAGCCCAATCCTTGGGGTACCGACGGAAGGGGACGCAAGCACCCCAAAGCGCAGTCCCGGGGAGTGTTGGGGTCCAACTCTGGGGTGTGGAGGGTCGTGCACAGCAGGGTTTGTAAAGGGGGGACCAGGGGATGTCCCCCGACCCCCACCCCACTCTTCCCCACCCACCTCCACGTGCGCTCCCCGCCGCCTCCCCTCCCTCCTCAGGCGGCGCCGGTTCCAGCCCTCTGAGGAAACTCAGCAGCTCCGGCAGCTTCACGACGCTCCTGCCTTCGAAAACAGCTCCCAGACAATCCCCCAGCAACGCCCCGGCCAAGCAGCCCCGGAACCGAGCGGGGCCCGGCCGGGAACGCGCCGAGACCCGCCCCGGGCCTGACGCTGGACCCGCAGCCGCCATGTTGCGGCGCGCGGCACCTTCTTCCCCCAGGCCGCCAGGGGGCAGTGTGCGCCGCAGCGCCTTCGGCATTTCTGCACACACTGCCCCCTGGCGTCCCGGAGGACCGAGGTGCCGACAGCACACCCGCCTGTTTCCTTAATTCCTCCTGGAATCCAGATGGATTTAATCACCGCGGATGACAACTGGGGACAGGCTCTTTATTGTTTATAAAGCTCCTCGGAGCGCGGGAGGCTGTAAACATCATCCAAGAGCCAGACAGTTATAAAATAAACTATGAGGAGAATTCCATTCTCCCCAAACGCGACGCAGATGTCGCTTTTCCTCGCTATGGAACTGAATCACCGGGAGTTTTCTCCCGCGCTTGCACAATTCCCGGGGCGCTACGCCAGCTCCAGCTGACTGTTCCTCGGCAGGTTCCTGGTGCGGTTGACAGCGTCAACCTCTGGGTCAAACTTCTCCACAGGGATCACAAGTTTTCTCCGGGTTTCCATGCACTTGTTGTCCAGCTGCAGAGAATTGGTTTTGTAGCCAATATCAGTCTGAATGCGGTGAAGTTGTCGGTAAAGACCATCCAAGGCATCCCTGCGAATATGCACAAGTGGGAGCAGTTGGGATCAAATGCTGCATTGCTCCCCAGGAACAGGCTCCCCAGAGAACGGTCGCAGCCCCAACCCTGCCAGAGCTCAAGGAGTGTTTCGAAAATTCTCTCAAGCACAAGGTGGGATTGTTGGGATGTCCTGTGCAGGGCCAGGAGTTGGACTCAGTGATTCTTGTGTGTCCCTCCCAATTCAGGATATTTCATGATGCTAAATTGGACAGGAAACACCCAACTTCCCACTTTCTGGCAACATTTGGCCCTGTACCAAGAGCGAACTCATCAGATACTCCTTGGTGTGAGATACTCATTGTTTAGGGCAGTGAATAGCAAGCCCACACACTGCTCTGGGAGGGCAGCAGTGATGTGCACCCCACAAGCTGCCAGCCCACAGCAGCACTTTTGTTTTTTCCTTGTCACTCTTTTTTTTTGGTCCCTTTTGGAATAGTCAGGATGAAATCAGAGTCAAGCAGGGGCCGTGGGAGCCCCATTCCCCTCCCACCACAGACCCCTCGTGCCTGCACCCCGCACCCACCAAGGCCAAACGCTGCTGCCCCTCCTGAGCCCAAGAGCCATGAGCTCTAAAAGGCAGGTGTTGCAGGTGTGCCTGGCGCGGGGACACCCAGGGCCACGTCCTCCCCGGGCACGGCTGGGCACGGCTCTGCCTGGAGAACAGGACACTCACTGTGACTCCGTCCGCTTCTGTTGGAGCGCACGGATCGTCCCCTCCAGCTGCTGCACCTCATCTGTCAGCCCATACTGTGCCTGCAGGAAGGAGGGGACAGCAGTTAACACGGCTTTGACAAAAGCCACGATTCCCTCTACCCCAGCTGTGACATTATTTCTTTGCTTTGCTATGTCACTGTAGATCCATTGCTCAGCTGCTCCAAAGCAGGTTTTTCAGAGCCCCCATCCCGGTCAGTTCCCCACAGAGGAACAGTGCCAGGTGAGGTACCTGATCCCGGCAGAGCTCCACATGGGGCCGGTACGTGCGGGTCTCCAGGCGGGTGTGAGCCACTTTCAGATCCAGCGTTCTCTTCCGGAGGTTTTCCTCCAGCTGTCGGATCTCCTCCTCCATCTCAGCAATTTCCTCCAAGGTCTAAGGATAGAGACGTGTCATGAGGGACAGCCCAGGATACTGGCTGGGAAACAGCCCCCATGTCTCTGGGAATTTCACTGTGTTGAGGATGGATTTTATTAAAGGGCTTCTGAGGACTGAATTCTCTATTTCCACACAGATCAGGATGGTGCTGCTGAGACCAGCGTGTCTCCAATATCTCTTTTATTTCACCAAGTGTGAAATAAAAAGGCCCAAACCTGGCAGTGCTGCCAAGCAGTGCCAGAGCAGCACCTGTGAGAGTCGCAAGAGGTGGGATACTGCCGGGATCATATGTGTGCCACTGAGCAGCTCAAGCCAAGTTGCTTTCCACGTAACAAAAAACCTTTGGGATTCCATTGCCGGCCAGGGTTGTGGTCAGTGACCAAAGAAACAACACTTACGTTCTGCTCCTGCCATTTCAGTTCACTAAGGGCTCCTTCCATGTCTCTAATCCTCTTCCTCAGCGCAAACTCCGTAGCTATACGCTGAGCGTCCAGCTCATTGTTTGTCTGAGGAGAGAACAGACTCCAGTCACACACGGCTACAAGGTGTCTGTCCCCTCCCCAGCTGTGCCCGGGAGACTGGGACAAGCCCAGGAGCAAAACCAGCCAGGTCTGGCCGCTGCCACACGTGTGCAGGTCACGCTTCCCCAGCAGCCAAAAGGCAGGGATCGATGGACAGGTACGTGTCCTCCAGCTTGCTGAGACTGCTGCAAGCTCTGCAGCATAACCAAGCTCCTACTTAAACCAGAAGGGCAGCTGCTGCCAGACAGACCCAAAGACGTGCCTGCCACTCTCCCACACTGGATCCAGAACGGTGCCACTGATTCCCAGCCAAGGGAGCAGTTTACCTGGGCAATGGTAAGCATGATTGCTCCTCGGAGCTCAACTGAGGCTTTCAGTTCTGTGTCAGCACGCTCCTTGTTGCACTGGTTGTTCAGTTCCCACTCACGAAGTGCAGTTGTTCTGTGAACAAATCAGTTACGAAAATAAATTGAGTGTTTGCAAGACAGTTTAAAGGAACCACCTGCTGCAGGCCAGGATGGCTTTGGGCAGCACAAAATAATTATGGAAAGCTGGAGATCACATCCTGCCTGATCTCCTCACAGACTAAACCCCACTAGGCCCAACATCTGCTCCACCCAGGGATACATCCAAACCATGGAAAAGAATGCCAAACAAGTGAAAATGTGCAGCAGCTCTGCCTGAGCTGTGGCAGAGCTAACATCACACTGCTGAGTGTCACCCACAGCCAGGCAGGAGGGAGGCAGGGCAGCTGGCCTGCTGGGTTTGTGGTGACCATTTAGCTACCTCCCAAAAGTCTGTGGCTTCCCCATGTCACAACCAACTTCTGCTGCCAGCTCTCTCCAAAACTGTACCCATCAAGCCAGGACACAACATGGAAGGAAAAAGCATCCCAGGGCTTGGCACAGATTTGGCCACACAAGGGCAGGTTCTTTCCTTACCCATCTGGGATCCGTGTTGGGTTGACCTTGAAGGAGATGTTGCCAGAGGTGACGTTGAAGGACAAGCACTGCCGATCAAGTTCCAGCGTTTCCACCTTGTGCCGGTGGTCACAGTTCAGCTGCTGACGAGTTTCCTTTAAGAGGCTGCAGAGAGGTGGGCTGGAGTCAGTGGGGAGCAGGCCCAGGGCAGCTCACAGTTCCCAAAGCTTTCATCACCATGTCAGTGATCTTTGTGAAATGAGTGATGAGCTCCCACCCTCCCTGGGAACTGGGCCCGACCTGCCCAGCAGTGCCTGGCTGCCCCGGGCTCTGCACTGGCATCGCCCTGGAGAACGGAGCTGCCAAGGATTCCCAGAGGGTATCAGGGCCTGGGAGCTTTAACACCTCCCGGACACTGATTCCTGAACCAAGGCAGGTGGCACAAGAGATCTGGGACAAAATTTCCACTGGGTGCTTGTCATGTCTGTCTTGACACACCTTCCCTTGCCAACCCCCAGCCCCTGACAATCAGCCAAGGTTCCTGCGTGGTTCCCTGCCTGCCTGCCCACCTCAGCAGGGCATTAGAGGCACGTTAAATATCTGGGGCCAAGCAAGGAGAGCAGGGTCACTGGCCAAAGGTCACTCCTCACCAGAGCTGTTTGAAGGCTTCATCCACTCGCTGCTGCAGCATTTTCTTGATTTTCTCAATCAGCTTCACCTCTCTCTGTAGCTCCTCTTCCACAGGATCCCTCACCACGTCAATGTCACGACGGCTTTCACGGAATGTCAGGCACTCAATGGCAACATCCAAACACAAGTTCTTTGCCTGGAGGGTGTTTTCTGTTGCCTCCTTCACCTGGAAGAAGCAGTCAACCAGGTGTGGGCGGGATTCTTTAGGGATAGGAGGAAGAAAGGAAGGGGAACCCACCCAATACCATTATTAAGAGAGACTCACACTGCCCATCTTTGCAGTTCTGAAACCTTTTAGGAAATCTGGAATAAAAAGTGCCTGAGCCAAACACCTTAGTCCTCTACACCTGCCATTTGCATTGGGGATCACACCTTGCTAGGGGTTAACAACTTCAGAAGCAGCAGTAGCCTCTGGGTTTAGAACTCACAGAATCAGGAATGTCCCACTGCTATTCTCTATTTAAAACTAAACGTTTTTGAAGATGGTATTAACACATTTCTTACTATCCTTCAGAGCTTTATAAAAAGTCCAAACAACAAAAACTCAAAGAGGAGCATGCAATACACAGCTGCGTAGCATGGCTTAGCTCAGCCAAGAACACAGTGGGTTGTTTCCAGGATGTCATTCCATCAAGTATAGATCTCAGTATAAAATACACATATATATATCTAGGGAGAAGCCCCCCTTGAACTCCAGATAGACTTGCCCATTGCACAAGACAAGCCTCAATGATTTCACCTCCCACATTGAGAGTGTAAGTTCATTTCCAGCCATCTGCCTTCCCAACATACTTTGGATAAGGCATCAATTTCCAAATCTATATCTGTGAGGTATCTGGCCAGAATCTCTCTCCATCTGTCCACGCTGGTGATACGTTCATTCAGGCGGGTTCGGTTGTTGTGCTCATCCCATCTTGCCTGGAATTAGAGAGAAATGCCATTACTCTGTTTAAAATTGCAGTGGTGAATCCTGCTGAAGCCTTTCCCAGTTTTCAGGACTGACTGACCTCTCACAGGAATAACAACATGGCACCATTTGGTCTCACAGTCATTTACACAAATGGAGCGCACAGAGTGGCAACAGATGTGAGAAACACCCAGGGATTTGGTGACAGTACAGATTCATCATTGCAAGTGGGTTTACAGGGAGTAAATGTACATATTTAGCATGTTCTGTACAGGTAAACCCCTTTATTCCCGTATCCATACATCCAAATCTAGACACTGCCCCCTGCTCCTCAGCCCACCATCCTGACAAACCAGGGAGCAGCCCCCCTGCCAGAGGGCCCACCTGGTTGCCGGTTTCGTTGCGGAGAGCTCGTCCTTCCTGCCGGATGTGATGGGAAGTGTAACGCTGCTGTTCGGCGTTGGCCGAGATGAGTTGGGAGTTGTTGTGCCAGTCTGGCATGGTGAAGCGCTGGCCCGGCTTTACGCTCAGCGAGGCCATCTTGCTGACCAGGTGACTGAAAGGGAGCAGAAGATTTATGTGTTTATTCATGGAAATAAACCCAAAATGGAGCTGCAGCCAAAAACTGCAGAGCTCTTCAAGAGAAAAGCAGCAGCAAGCTGCAACCTGGCACCTGGCCTAGTGCAGACACATGTTCTTACAATGGGAGAGTACAAGGGCAGATGATGGGAGCCATCCTTTTCCCCACGCCAGGGGCACAACCCTGTGCACCTGTCCCACCTGTCCCTCCCTGGGAATGGAGCTGTTTGCAGGAAGAAGGAGCTGCTCACAGCACCAGCTCCCACCGGTATTTACTGAGCTTGGACAAAACAGCTGATGATGTGACTGATTCTGCTGTGCTACCACTGCAGGCTCAGCCCAGGGCTGTGATCCCAGGGGGCTCCAAGGCTTTGCAGGAAAAGCAGTTTTCAGGTTTCTCCTTTTTTTACCCAGCACATCCATCACAATGGGCAGGAACTGCAGACCCCACTCCAGAGGCCCCAAGCAGCTCCCGAGGGGACAGTGCCCAACCTCACGGCCAGCTCGGGGTCAGAACTCCCTGGCTGCGGGATAGGGATATCTCATTGCTGCCCCAGCCCCCTCGGGCACCGGGCTCTGGGCCGGGGCTCCTCGAGCACAGCCACCGACACCAAGGGCTGACGGGGACGTGCAGCCCAGGAATTCCTGTAGGGAAGGAAGTCCGGAGGGAGTGCACAAAGGGCCTCGGGGCAGAAGGACCCGACTACAGCTGAAGGAGAAAAAGGGAAAGGCGAGAAAGAGGCAAGAGGGAAGGGGCTCAGCCGCCAGCTCAGAGGGGACCTCAACCCGCCCGGCGTGAGGGCACTCAGCTCCTCCGGGCCGGCCCTGCTCCCGCCCCGCCTCAGGGCCGGGCCGTGCTGGGCCCACTGCCCGCTAAGGGCCGCTCTCTCTCCTCTCCGTTCCCTCACCGTCCCCTCTCGGTTCCCTCACCGTTCCCTCTCGGTTCCCTCTCACCGTTCCCTCTCGGTTCGCTCTCGGTTCCCTCACCGTTCCCCGCTCTCCCCCGGGCTCGCGCGGGGCCGTTGCCGGGCGGCCCCGGCGGGTGCGGCGGCGGCGGCTCCAGGGCGGGTGTCGCGGACACGGACACCGCAAGCCGCAGCAAAGCAACGCCCAAATCAGCGAAAGATAGTATTATTTCTTAAAATCCCACAAAATAACCCATAAAGCAGGAGGGAGCCGGGGGTGCCCGCTTTCAGAGCCCTTTCCCAATCCCACAGCAACTATCCCTCCCCAGAACTTCTGCGGGGGGCTAGAGGATTTAAAACATGGACCTGAGCACTTCAACAAACTCTTCCCCCCCTTTTAAAAAAAAAGTTATTTAGATGGCATTAAAATAAAAGCAAACAGAAAAGACCAAACGTAAAGGGTTTTCTGTCTTGGGTGTGCCTGGTGCCTCCCTCTAGATCCCCCCACCCAGACCAACACCTCCACGTGCTCTGGGCTTCGGGAATAAATTAAAATGATGCAAGTATAAATAAAGTATCACACGTGTGCATTTCAAAAAAAATTTATTTTTCAAATGAATACAGGTCGTTTACAATACACTCAAGTTGATGGTATCTATAGCCAGCAGAGATCGATGACTGCTGTGTCCTATACACAGTCGTACAGAGGTTACAGATGCCTACGAGAGGGAAGGAACAGTGAAAGAAGTCGACACTTTACTGTGCTGGAAGGAAAGCAACTCTTGCAACAGGTAGAAAATTTTGGCAAGAACATTTGTCCAGAAAGGGAGAAGGGGCAGAGGACACGGCTTCTGCTTAGCAAGTACATCTCAAACACCGACACATTCCCTCCCACCCCGCACGGCTGCAGCCCACGGTACAAAGAGGCACACATGGTCAAGATGGTTAAGTAAAAATAAAGGCTTTTACCAGTTTGTCTGCCATCCATCTACAATCTATTTGTGCAACGTCTCAAGTCACAGCTCTACTTTAATATTGAAACAATTCCCTTTTGCTTCGAAAGCCCCCAGGACCCTCACGGTGGGAACACATTCATGCTCCTGCCGAAGGAACGGGACACCAAAACAGGAGCAGTTACCAGCATATGAAAAAGAGCAGACACATGGCAGGGGATCAATCAACTGGACTGGTTTATTAGCATTTTATTCAGAAAAGGAATCCCAAACAGCATGATTTTTTTTTTTTTAACCATTTAAACACATGGTATTAAATATGCAAAATTTCTATGCACAACATTGCTTCCAGCAGTCTCCAAAACTAACACAGCTCACTGGCCAGTGATGTTTATGGCACACATGATGCCACCTGAGCCACCTTCTTCTGAAAATCCTTTAACCGAATGCTTCCAATTACCGTGAAAGCTTTAAAGTAACACCTGCTGACAGACAATGTCCTTGTTCATGGTGGCACACCTCCAGCCAGGTAAACAACCCAGTTTTTCCCCACCAAGCACCATTTATCCATCACGAGGCTGCCTGGGGAGCTGAGCTGCTTATACCAAGGGAGGAGACAAGAACAGACAGGAGGGTCTGTACCCTGTGAGCTCCCCTGGAACGCTGATCCACACACCAGTGCCTGTAAAACCAACATTTCCGACCCAAGACTCACTCTGCCAGCTCCACTGCTGTGCTGCAGCTCGCTTTCCACACCTGCCTGCAAACAGACACCAAACACAACGAGCTAGAAGCAGGTTTTTCTACAGGAAAACGACGTGAAGTTGTCTCAAGGTGAGATTCAACACTGAAAACTGCAAAAATGAGAAGATTTCACTGAAAAACAGAAGTTCAAAGAAAAGCAAACACTACGGCCACAGGAGGGAAGTGATGCACAAAAGCGAGTACCCAGAAGTCATTCTGCACTGCAAAGTTGCCAGAAGCCAAACTCCATGTCTGGCAGTCTTCCTCTCACCAAGTTTTGTTGGTGTTTGATCATCCTCACTACTTCAGGAGCAATACTCAAGTTTCCACTTTGCTGGCACACCATCAGGTTCCAAAACTTCCAAAAGTTCTTTGAATTCAGCATTGCTCCAGTGGGCATCACTTTGCTATTACATCTGAGTGGACACTAACTACCAAGACATGGATTTTCTATCAAAGAAGCTGGTTTTGAAGATATTTAAGAGATTTGCAAGTGTAAGCAAAATGAAAGTTTATTAGTAACTATTTTAAAAGCTAATTGCTGCACACCTGTACTTAAATGGGTTGTGGATCTATGATTTATGGGCCAGCATGGCCCTAAACTCAACATACAGCCATATTTTTGTGTTACTAGATAATGTTACAGTATTTATTTTCCAACTGTCAGATGTGTTTGAAAGACCTGTAAGATTCTCAGCAATGAAAAAAAACCCTTTCACTTAAATAAACTTGCCCTCTGAGAGTCTGTTTTACAACAAATGAATTATTTTAAAGAAAGCAAGATGGCAAACATGGGACTGACCCCAAGGACCTTCAGCCTTGGGCAGAGCTGCGATGGGATGGAAGGGAAGAGCTCAGGCTCCCAGCAGGGATGGGCTCCAAACAACTGGATTCACTGAAGATGCAAATGTGCAAGAGGTGCACGGGTTTGTATCAGGAAGTTACCACTGTCACGACATGGTTCACCCTCAGATCACCCAGTAACCCACTCTGGTAAGGCGACGTGAATCATCACAAACATTTTCTAGATGAAAAATGAGGCAGAATTGTTTCCCCCAGGTCAGAGAGGGAACCTGCTTCAGAGCCAGCTGGTTCCAGAGCTCCTGGCTGGACAACTCGCCAATATCTCAAAACTGCTTCAAATAGAACCTGCTGGAAAAGCTCTTCGATTTTGGTCTGAAAATCCACTTTTGTTAGCAGCTTAAAGCCCAAACTGGCACGCAAGGACACAGGTGCCTACTTCTGCACAGCACAGTGTCTACAACAGGGACCTGGTGTCACAGGACAGGGGATTGTCCCTCTTTCCACACCCAAGTGACCACACAATTCTGTTCCCAGACATCCCAGACATCCCCACTCCCTGCTGCTGGGAAACTGCTTCTTCAGGAGTTCTCTGTGATGTTTAATCCTCACCTCCACGTTCTCACTGAATCAGAGCTTTACACTGCTCCCTGACATTCACTGGACAACATTCCCCATGTCCCTGCAACCTCCAAATGGGCGGAGAGGGGAGAAGCAATGGAGTGTATGGAAAGCTGCAGGAGCACAGTGAAGAGCGAGGACATCACTGGACAGGCAACATTCAAATAAAGGCAGAATTAATGATTCTCATTAGATAAACAGAGCAAAGTTAAATTTTATTTTTAAAAATTGTAAGCCTACCAGGAAGTAGGTTTATTTGATTACATTACTCTCCAGAAACCACTTATTTTAAAAGCTTCTCCTCTCTGGGTAGTTCTAATTCACAAATAATTCAGGGCTCGCTTTGATTAAGTAATTCAACACAAAACCAACTCTATTCTGACCAAGGACTTTGAACTTCAAAAACAGTTCAAGAAAAACACTGACCATCCTACCAATGCAAACACAGGCTTTCCAGCTCTGTTCCTGTTCAAAAAAAGGCACATACTTGCTCTCAGTGCGTCCAAGTCCAACACAAACAGCTCAGGACACCCAAGTTCATGTCTGATGTCCCCATCAATGTCCCTGAAGGGGTAGAGCTGATCACAGCTCACCTGACACCCACCCACCTCCTACCCAGTCCTTTTCCTACAGGCTTTTGTCACTACCACACCCCCACCCTTGCATCCAGAGCTGATCCATGCTCCACACAGCATCCTCAACATGGCTAATTCCACACAGGCAGTGGAGGGAGAGCAACCCTGGTCAGGGAATGGGGAAGTAGGTAAGAGCTGAGAAAGAGCAGAGCAACTGTAGTGCTACAGCAAAATGACCTCTACACCTGCCTGCTGCTGTTCCTGGGAGTCAGGCACACCTCAGGGCAACCAGGAATCTCTCAGGGCATCTGTGCTGTACAGAGGGGTCACATATTGCTCACAAAACCCCTCGGGTTGGTGCTCTCTGAACCAGTGGATCTACTGGAACCTGCATCTGTTTGACCCAAGTAAGGGATTCCAAGGTTTGGATAAAACCAGAGTCTGATTTCAGGGGGCAGCTGTCACAGGCACTGCCACCTGCTTGCTGCACAGTCCTGGAGGAGGAGAACAGGCACCCCTAAAAATATAAATGCTTTTTCCCTCATATATTCGTTTTTGAGTTAGTGATCACAGAATGAGAGAACACTCTGGGTTGGAAGGGACCTTTTAAAGGTCATCCAGTCCAATGCCCCTGCCGTGACCAGGGACCTCTAGACAAGGTTGCTCCACGCCCTGATCAACCCGACTTTGGATGTTTCCAGGGATGGGGCAGCCACAGCTTCTCTGGGCAGCCTGTGCCAGTGTTTCACCACAAACACTGTAAAAAGATTCTTAGATGTAATTAGAAGTCACCTCCCTCAGTTTAAAACCATCACCCCATGACTTATTGGCAACAGGCTCTCCTAAAAGCTTGTCCCCATCACTTACAGACCCCTGCAAGTACTGAAAGATACTGAAGGAAAACATCAGCTGTCAAGTTTTGCCTTTTTATTTGCTACAGGAGGCAAAGGAGGCTCTGCTGCTTCTTCATTAGCTTCAACATTCCATTTAAATTTTCCCACTTGGTAATTTTTTTAAGGAGTTTGAATAACTCCCACTGGGCTCTGTTACTTTGAGTCTGCCCTTGCTGCCTCTTCCAAGACCTTTTCTCTTTCCCTTGCAGAGCTGCCCCAGCAGCTGCTGGATCTCAATGTCCCACAGGTTCTCCATCTCCTTGAGGAGGCCCTCCCTGTCCACCCACAGCTGCATGTTTTTAATTTGAAGTATTTTAATGATATCTATTTTCAGTGGTTTATGAGCTCGTATTTAATTTGGATACTTTAAACAATCCTGCAGCCTCCAATGACTGCAATAGAAACACTTCTGCTGGAATTAAACCTCACCTGAGGGAGCTCATCCATGCTAAGGCAAGAGATTTGTGTCCAACAGAAACCTGCTTCATCAGGTGCAAGTTCATTTCTTTTGATAGAAAGAAGAGGCAGTAACTTCCTTCTAAATCACAACAGCTCCAGTATGAGCCAAATGTAGAGAGAAACAAAGCAGTTGAGAGGCAAGGGATGAGATGGAGAATATTGCTGCAAACAAGCTGATGGTGCAAGGTATTTGGCCCTTTTTAGTCTAAAAGATAGAAATAACTACTACTAAAAGGGACAGGAGACACAGTTTTGGCTCAGAATTTAGACTGAAAAATGCTTTCTAAACCCCAGCCTAGTAACATTGAGAAATTGGAAATATAAAATAATTGAACATCATGGCAAGCTTAAATACCAACACAGTGGCACTGGGCACTGTAGTAAGACAAGAAAGTTGGTAACAAGCTACAAGAGACATTGAATCATGTCTCGAACTTGAATCAGAAGAAATTAGAGAGCAAAGAGAGAGTCAACTTGCGCCTGGGGAGCTGCAGCATCCCCTCAACGAGGTGTGGGCAACTCAGCAAGGGCACTGCCCCACGCTGGGATTCTGCATCCCACATATTTCATTGATGATGTCCAGAAGCTCTGCTTGCTCCTAGAAGAAGTCTGGACGTGAACATATTACTGCAAAGAGACCACTTGGAATTAGTCAGTGAGTTCTGCGCTTAAGCTCCTGATATTCCAAAATATCCCGACTGACATCAAGTTATTCCACATCTTAAATGCCCAACACTATAAACAGTAATAAAATACACAAAATCATTTTAGTTGTAGAGAAACAAGGTACCAATGAAGCATCTGCCTATGGCGAGCAGGTTTATTGTCTCCTCCCCAACACGACTGGTTAAGCCAACTTTGGAGAAGAAAACCAAAACATTCAGAAATTTCTCCTGCCTAAAAATAAGTGTTAAAAGCAACACACAGAGCAGACACACAGACCTATGAGCTGCACACAGACCACTAATAAATATACAGAAACACCACAACGAAGGACGAGGCTCATCATAAAAGAAAAGTCCCATAACTGCTACTCAGACTGATACCAAAGGAAAGGGAAGTGTTTTTTGCAGGCATGTGCAAGCACATTACAGTGTCATCAAAGCACAACTTTGCTATTATTATTACTTTATGCAGCATTACAAGGTTACTGAGGTGCAGTGTTTAATAGTCTAGTCTACAGCTTTTCCTGACTGCAGGAACGCTCACCAAACTCACCATGGACCCACCCCCTCGGCAGCACTGCCCACCCACCAAGCCACTCCCATCCAGGGCATCCAGCTCCCAGCTGGGAATCAGAAGAACCCACTGATCCATCCTGGACACACACAAGCCATGTAAGGACTGACCATCTCCCGAGCCATCCTTGAGACACCCTCCTAAAACACCTTCCAGTTTGTCTCCATCTTTGGGAAGGTGCTTCCCCTAAGAGATGACATCCTTCGGTAGCTACAGATCCCTTTCAGCTCCAACCACATCCCCGTGGCTCTCCCACACCCCAAACCCCCAGCCCCCTCAATATGAAGAGGTAAATCACATTGACCAAGCCCAGTCCAACCCCAGCCTACCAGCTGAATTTGGTGATCGCTCCTCAATGCCTCTCCCTCCAAAGGAAAACACCTTCCTGGTTATTCTTGGTCCTGACTCAGAGAAGCTGATGCCTGAAAGTACCTAAAAGATACCATCAAACACTTGGCATTTTCAGTAATTTATCTTAAATTTGCAGCCACGTACAACTGGAAAATAAAAATCTACAGCACCATCTTCTAAAAAGGCACTTTCTGAGGACTGTCTTGCTTAAAAAAAATAGAAGTCACTCCAAGTTTTAAACAGTGGAACTGCTTTGTTTGAAAAGGACCCTACGGTAACAACCCGTGTCAGGTGAGGGGGTACCTCAGACAGGATGTGAAAGGCCAGGGCACATGGGATGGAAAGTGGATGGAGTGTCCCCAACACCCTCGTTTCAGCCAAACTGATGCTTTGATATTTTCCCTTGCAAGGCTCTCCTTTACAATTCCTCCCCCTCCATATGCACCTTTGCCTACTCAGGGGACAACAATTTGGATTTTAGTGTCACAGAGATCAGGATTCTTAAGATTCTGTTCAGGAGGTAAAATGTAGGATCCTGTATCCATCTTGCTCATACCTCAACTACAGAAAGTACAAAATCTTCTACCAGCAGAAAGCATCAATGAGCTCAAGCTCTAACAACGATATTTTACAAAAACCAGGAGTGAATTGGCTAAGTGAAGTTTGATTACAACACGTGCCAAAACAAAAATGATATTTTGACAACCTAGCATCAACCTAAAGTACCATCTTTGGGTAGAAAAGACAGACAGGAATCTTTCCCTTTGACACCCCTATGGACTTTTTCACTAGATCCAATGACCTGCCAGTAGCAGCCACGAAACTCCACAGCACTGAAAGGGACAGACCACCTGCCTGGCCTGACCAGAGACCACGACTGCCGTTTAGAAACAACCACCTTTGAAAACTGAATTTACAGGTCCAATGTACATAATCTGAGCTTTTGATTCCTTGGTTATAAAAGTGCTTTGAGTAAGGTTCTAAACCCTCAGTTCACAAAACAGGGAAAATATCAAAAGAGGACAAGAGATGAAGAAAAGTGTAAAAAAAAAAAAAAAAAAAAAANAAAAAAAAAAAAGGCCTCAAGCTTGAACTTGGAATTTCACCAGAGTGAACTTTAAGACTAGTAGAAAACCAGTATTTGTAGCTGGAATTTGTACAGCAGACGACTATCTGGTATCTCATGTTGAGTATTTTATAGGACAAGTATTTGTACATGAATAACTGAAAATCATTTAGGACCAAGAGCATCTTGAAATAATTTTACTGACAACTTCCAGAAACCCATTTTACTCCTGAAAACCATTTCTGTAGCCTAACTTCCAAAAGGATACTGGAATGAATCCTATAAAAATAACTTTTGGACACGTGTAACCAGATGACACATTGAACAGTGACACAGCGATCCTGAGTCAAATGGCCACGGCTCAAGTCCCTACAGAGGGAAAAAGGCGACTTACAGTGGAGTCACTCCTTCTGTTGGCAGATGTCGCAAGTTTAACGCCTCAACCACAAACATTCTATGGTTCTCTCCAGCTCTGGATCTACCAGTGGCCAGGTGGGAGGTTTGGGCAGGGCTGGCTGGGTGAGGAGGGGCTCGGCCGGCAGCCTCGGGGTCTGTCCCCACAGCTAGAGATGCCCTCCGGCTGCTCCTGGCCCAGCCCTGGGCCTGCTCCCAGCACGGGAGCACTTAGTGGCACTTGTTCAGTACAAGGGAGGTCTCGGTGCAGTGTCTGAGGAGACGGGAACTGCTTTTCCCCACAGGCAGAAACCCGAGGCCATGTCTGCAAAGCAAGAAGAGCCATCAGCCTGTGCCCACATCCCTCTTTGGACTATCCACAGCCAGTTCCCAGCACGAGAGGGGGATCTGCTGTGCCACTCAAGATTTCCTCAAACAGCACATAAAATTTGAGAATTTTTTTTTTCTTTTTCAAGGAGAGCAGGTACAAAAATAAAAGAAATCCATATACTCTGAAAATATACTGGAAACTGCCACCACAGATGAGGTACCATTTATCCCGACCCCCCACCCCCAAACTGCAAACATCAAAATATATATGTTTTTAAACAAAAGAAGAATATCTGGCTATTTAATCTCAGTTAAAATGACAGCACCCTTTGTTACACTTGATATTTCACACCATTAATTCTCTTTTGAAAAAAACCAAGATAGCTAACTAACCTTGATTCCTTGCTTTTTTCCTCATTCCTTAGTGCAGTAATTGTCCGTCTCCATTTAAATAAATATAGCAGCTACAGCATCATAAATGTGTGGCCCTCACAACGTCAGTAACTTGATATCGTAATACAAAGAAGTATCGGCACTTGACGTAGATATTTGCAAAACCAAGAAGAGAGATTAAAACTTCCAAATACTCTTCACATGAAAACCAGGTACAATGTTACCTTGACAACTGAAGTGACTTTGCCAATGAAGTTTCTTCAGTTTTTGGTGAAAGTAGCGAGCAAAAAAGCTTCTCAAATCCGAGTCACCGAGCGTGGGCGGGATGAGAAGCAGGCTTTGAAAGGAGAGTTAGAAGGCTTTGTAAAAAGGAATTTTCAGCTAAATGCCAGAAGTCCACAAGAACTCTTTGTAAAATAGGGTTTTTCTTAGAAAAAAAAAGTTCTCTGTTTTAAAACACATTTCTGTAAAAAGCTTAAGCTGAACCTTTTACAAACGGCACTGCTACTTAAGAGAGCTTTAGGAGAGAAGTGTCAGGTCACAGACTGGGAAAAAACATCGGAGAGACTCACTGAGAAACCACCTCGCTCAAAGGACTCGGTCGCACCCCCCTCCCTGCACCAGGTGTGTCCAGAGGCGCTCACAGGGAACACTCCGAGGTGGGGCCCCAACCCCTCGGGGTCTGCTGAGCCCCCAACCAGCCCCCACCTCCCCTCCGAGCACCCCCAGCCATGCCCACCCCCACCACTGTTTCCAGTACAATTTTAACTTTGTCAAGTTAGTCTCTTTACATTATTTTCCTCGATTTTTGGGATATAAAATATGTATCTACACCAGTTGTTAGTAAAGCTCTTGCAGACAGTGTTGTGAACAGCACTATGGACATTTCCATACAATATACAAACGCACAAAATACAGTACTTGGTTTTCTGGCAGAAAAAAGGATGTTCATGCCTGGTGAAGCAAAACAGGCTCAGATTTTAGGCTCAAAATACAGTATATTGGCAAACAGCGGATTTGGTGAGAACGAGGAGAGAAGCTACTTAGACCAACCAGGTTTTCATGTGAGAGCAGGTGGAGGTCGGGAGGGCTGGGATCACAGCAATGCCCATACAAACAGCTGCAGTAAATATACTATGAACCAGTGCAAATAAAAACAGTCAAAAATGCAGTTCACGAGTTTACAAAGTGCAAAACTCCCCAGTCCCCTCGTTGAATAAACGCTCGTCTCTGACATCTTAAACATTGGTTTTAAAGTGGAATGAAAGAGTCCCATTGGTTTGTTTCACATTTCAGTGATTAACATGTTAGAACTATCCCAGCCCTCTTTATTTGCAAAGTGAAATGAAGTTACCAATAACTTAATTTTAAAAGGAAAGTCACTATCAAAGAGGAAAAAAGCCTAAAAACTTTTATTAATTCCAGACATTTTACTGATGTCAAATAGGTTTAACTAAGCATGTAAAAACTGAGAGCTTAATACAAAACCCTGTCCATTTAATTCAAATATGCTCCACATTTCAAAGCCAAAAATAAGGCCAATTCCTTTGTTAAATCAAAAGACTGCAGCAACAAGTAAAGCTTGCAGAAGTCTAGAAGCATTTTTGTATTTTTTTTGATTTAAAAAAGGAAAATTCAAGATTCCTTCTGACTATAAAACTTTCCTTTCAAAATTAAGGCTTTTACTTTGTCCTTTTAAAATCCTGGAGGTGTCCATTCTCCCACGTTCTGTGGTACAGACACTGCTTCAGTACAGCTCAATGGACACAGTTTTTCTTTAGAATGCTTATTGCACTAAAAGATAGCAAAACAAGTTGTCAGTTTCTTTTTTTAAAAATAAACATGGTTACATTTCTAAAAAATAAAAGTTGATGTTGACCATATGTTCTGTAATAATTAAATTAAAGCATTATTATTACTCTAATAAATATAAAAGAAACAAAAGGAAGCTAAACTTCAAACACACGTACATATGAATCACATTAAGGTGTGAGAGGCAGCAAGTAAAGTAGCAGGTTTCTTTTTTTTCCAAAAAGACCTTAGCTCTAAAGTTTCAGTTCTGGTGGTTACTGTATGTCATCCCAGAAAACCTGGGATATCAGATCTCATGTGAAGCTTCAACAGATTTGACTTGCCAGATAGGAAAAAATTGAAACTTTTGGACTAGGTAAAACAGCAGCTTTAGTAAATTCCCCAGGGAGCAAGAAGAGTTGGGTCACTACTGCCTGCACATGAACCACGAGCTTCTTGGATTGCTTTTGAAAGGGAACTCTTGGAGCTGAGAACTCCAAAGCTGTGAGAAAAGACACAAAGGCAGCCATTGGCTAAATTAGGTTCAAATTATTGGATTAGTGTGCAAAACATCTTCCCCCCCACTGTTTCCTAGCTAGTGCTGTACATTCCAATGCACTTGGATATGTTCACATTCAAATGCTCAATGGCAATACTGAGAGAAAGATTCCTCAATGCACGGGGGTTTAAAACTTAATTATTTTCTTTTTTGCACACTTCCCTCCTCCAAACAATCACTGTGATTGTTCCTAAAAGGTGGTTTGCTTTTTGTTTTAAATTACACAATAGATTTTAGTTTATTATTACTATTTTTTTTGCAACAATAGTTGTGCTGCCGAGCAACTTGAGGTAAAGGCAGAAGAGGGTTAAACTACGAGAAATAATAATTAAAAAAAAATGATGGCGGCGCTTCCCACGGGAGCCCGCCCCAAAAAAGCAGTTGGCTGGTTTCATATTGCATAATAGTGCTGTGTTCCTGGATGAAGTAAACAATCTTCCTTGTGTCAATTTAAGGGTGAGCCTCTCGCCCCTGCACAGCGTCAGCTCCAGCACGATGGGAGGCACAGCCCCTAAACCAACCCCCTGGAAACATACATTGTATGTGGCTTAAGTTCTCAGTTCTCCTCTCCGTGAGTGTCTCCCGGGTCATTGACTTAAGCGAAGTACATCGTGCGTAAGGTGTCTTGGTGAATCTGTACAGCCTTCGCCAGGGCCTGCGGGTCTCGCCCGTTGCTCTGTCCTGACACGTGGCTCCCTTCAGCACTGCAGGGAACGAGGGAGAGACAGGCAGGGCTGTGAATTGTATTAATTCGGATCAAAAAGCTGCTTTCGCATCTCTCCGACAGAATCACAGAATCAGTGAGGTTGGAAAAGATCTCCAAGATCATGGAGTCCAACCTGTGACTGATCCCAACCTCATCACCCAGCCCAGGGCACTGAGTGCCACGTCCAGTCGTTCCTTGGACACCTCCAGGGATGGGGACTCCACCACCTCCCTGGGCAGCCCTTTCCAATGCCTGACCACCCTTGTCACGGAGAAATTCCTCCTGATGCCCAACCTGACCCTCCCCTGGCACAGCTTGAGGCTGTTTCCTCTCATCCCTTGTTCCCTGGGAGCAGAGCCCGACCCCCACCTGACAGGACCCTCCTGTCAGGGAGTTGTGGAGAGCAAGAAGGGCGCCCTGAGCGTCCTTTTCTCCAGGCTGAGCACCCCCAGCTGCTCCCCATAGGACTGACTCTCCAGACCCTTCACCAACACAGCACCAGTGACAGAACTGGACACTTAGGAAAACAGACTTTTCTATTCACCCAGCAACCTTGAGGCTTTTGACAAATCTCTTCACCATGGCTGCTCAACTTGCTCATCTAAAAATAAGCCTGTTATAAATACATTGATGGCTTGAAGGTTATAAAATATTTCTGACGTACAGAGTTAGATAAGTGGAAGCACTTAACATTTGGTTCATTCATGACTACTCTGATCCTAAAGCAAAAAAACTAAATCCGTGGCTTGATTCCCTCAGACCATGTCAAAGTGATAACAAAATACTTCAGTAAACTGAGTTCTTTTAATCCGAGTGTTATTTGGTAGAATCCACCAACCCACTCTGGTCTGATGTAGAGCAGCATCTGCCACGAGTGATCATCTTAACATCAGTCCTAGAGGTAACAAAAACTAACTGCAAAACCAGCAGGAATCACCCGCAGCCAGGTGACTCTAGGCCTGACAATGGAGCGGAGCAGTGGGGACTACCCCCTGCGCACACGCCGTGATTTACCTGTCGTGTTCTTTGTCCACGAGGTGGTACCGTGCTCTGAACGCCACCAGGTGAGCGTAGTAGGCGGGCGCGGGGATGGAGACGGAGCGGGTGCAGCGCACGTAGGTGTGGCACAGCTGGTACGTCAGCAGCTGCAGCTCGTCCGCAGTGAAGCAGTTGTCATCCCACAGGACGTGGTAGTGGGAGGGACGGCTGGTTCCCTGCGGAGACGGGGACGGAGGGTCACTGCTCTGGGCTTCCATAAACAAGTCAGGTTTTGACGTTCAGAAAGGGCCAGACTAGCTGGTGTGAACTCCTACGTAACAGCAGCCAAAGTTCAGTTTCATAAATGCCCTAAATGTATTTAAAGATGAGTAAGTCTAACATTTATATAATTATCTTGCTGTAACTGTTCTTGCTTTGATAAAATCCCTTCCTCCACATAACCCTCAATGACCAACACATGCCCCCAACATGACTAAACCATGACTAAACCCCCTTTTACCTACCTTCAATTAGACTGTTTCTCACAAAGACACATTTCCCAGAGAAATAACTGCTGCTTTTCCCTCCTTCCAATTCCTGAGCACCCTAACTGCAAGTATGAACACTAGAAACTCAAGTTAAATGTTACAGTGCCCCTGAACTGGGTCAATAGTTGTGCTTTAGCCAGGCTAAAAGTCCTTCTTTTTAAAGCAAATATACCTGAAGTATCAATTTAGTTGAGCTTTCTTTATGCCTTGATATATTAAACACCATGAGCTGCAGCTACATCCAGCATCTCTGCTTCAACTTTGATACATATTTTTTTCCAAGAGGCCAAAAACCAGCGTAAAGATTGACAAAAAACTCATTGAAATTTAAATTTAAAACTCATTGAAATTTAAAACTGGAAGAGAAATAATGCCCAGCCAATCTAAACAAAACTGATGACAATGTGGTCAGACTCACATGATAAAAATTTAAAGCTAATTTTTTTCCATTTTAAGCAATGGTCTGATACTAGTAGCAAGTTTTTTTTTACAAAATAACAAAGGTACAAAATAAAGTGACCTCTTTAAAATAAACTTTAAAAAGCATCACTTACCATCAGTGCCAGTTTAAAGGTGCAGGAGAGACCACCTCTAAAGCAAATGATACTTTAAGTCCCACAGTAATGTTTTATCTCAGATAAAACTGAGTTAAGAGAACATTTCCCTCCTAAATAGCTGTTTGCACACAGGTGTCACAAAAGGGAGAAAAACAATGTGTTCTAAATTCACATTTACTTACACAAAGCAACCGTACCTGTATTCCAGCATGGCTACAGAGGTAAAAATCAAACTCGTAGGGATGTGTAATGTCTGTATCTACAGTTGTTCCAGCTGGAATATTGCCACTTCGTCCAACCTAGAGAAGAGGTTTGTTAAGTGCAGCCTCAGCTGTTTATACAGCTCAACTGTAATGAAAAATACAAGTTTCTATTCACCACTGGCAAGGTTTCGGCACATGAAGTACCACAGAACTGTCTGGAATGTGCCACTACAGCAGCCTTGGAGGTCTGACAAGGACACTGGATGGCTCTCCAGCACCTTACACAACACTGCACCTCCAGCACTTCAGAACTTTCCAGCTCAGCCTGAAGAGCTGCAGACATTTGTATTTGGAATTGTCAGCTTCAGTTTGGACTCACTTACTCAGAAAAAAGGTTCCACCATTTTGTAAAATGGTTCCATCACTTTCCTCTATTACAGTTGCTGGAGATTGGTCCTGAGTAGTCACATGGACTTCAGCTCCAATGGGATATTGTGGGGGATTTTAACATACTTAAGGTCAATGATTTTTTCAATTTGGGGCCACATTTTATCAAATCAACACTTCCCTGCATGCACAGACAACCAAATGGACAGAGAGGCCCACGCTAATATTTTCTCCAACAGTATAAGAGCTCTGTGTGAAGCTTTCCCAAAAGGCTCCTCTGAGAGGGCAGTGATTACCCTTTCTGTTCTGTCAGCACAGAACAGCCGTGTATGATGTCTCTTCTGCACCACAATGTAGGTTATTCCAGGCTGGTAATCCTTCTCCAGACTGATGCAGGCTTCTCTAATGGCCAGCAGTTCATAATACAAAACCTACGAGCACAAGAACAGAAGACTTTAGGTTTTCCTTCCACTGGGTTTTACACACACCTACGAACTCGGTGTAGTTAACAGTAGGTACAACTTTGGCACTGGTAATCTTGGGAAGTACTTAGAAATATGTGGTTTACCAAGTCTGAAGACTTCTCCTTCCCAGACAGGAAAGGAGCTGCAACTCTTCTTACATAATAAGATTAAGAAATTCTCTCCTTAACAGTCTCAGTTATTTTGTGGTACCTTGGTGTAAATGTAAGCAACTCAAACAGTACAAAACAAGACCTGGAGTCACTGTGGAGTAACAGAATCCTTCAAGAAACCCCCAACCCAACCAACCTGTCGGAACTGTCCCTCAGAGACCCCGTCCCTGTAGAAGATGATACGGGTGGGCTTGAACCGTGTTGATTTGTAGAACTGGATGAGCAGCTCCCTGACCATGGAGGCCAGGTCCTGGATGATCTCCTGCCGGGGCCGCTGGACCCTCACCGTGGCACAGTACCGGCTGGGATGGGCATCCATGCTGCCTACAACCTGCGGGGGAGAGTGCAGCAGGGAAGGCTGCAAGGTCAAATCTATACCAACACAATTAGAAGTGAAAGAGCCAAGAGCAGCAAGTGCAAGATGCTTGTGCTAAACAACAACCAGAGTAACACTTTCAACCGGAACTCGTACTTGGGACAGGTTTAACACCTTTTCACCTCAAGCACCCTGAACTGCACCTGCAGAATCTGGCTTCTCACTAAGGCGTGTTTTTACAATCCAGACAGACATTTTTCTGTGAAGTTTTCTCACCTTTTACAACAGACAAAATGCTCAGCTTCCCTTAGTTGCTTTAAATACAGATGCCGTTTCCATAACTACAGTCAATGACAACTAAAATACCAAGGAGACAAAGTAGGAGACGACTGACCAAGTCTCCAGCCACCACCTTGAGCTCCTGGACTGTACCAACACAAAAGGTAAGAAATATGAAAAACATTTTGGCCTAACTGGCCCTTTAATTTTTGCCTTTTTGCCTTTAAAAGGACGAAAATGTTATAGCTAATATCACCAAGCTGTGTTATTTCCTTGAGGATATTTCTGCAGAAACATATTATTTAACAATGCCATTTTACCTTGATCGAAAAATTAAAGAGCTAAAAAACCAGTCTGAAGTATCAAGCAGTTTTTTTTCTTTTAAATACATTATTTTTAGTATCATTGGGAATATGTACTAAGAACTAGCATAAGCCCTGAAAGGTATTTGATACAGACATAGTCCATAAGTTGCCTTACCTATTCTAACATTTACCCAAGGCGAAAAAAACCCCCATGTAAATTTAATAAAACTTACAGCAGCAATGGAAGGCTTCTTTCCATCTCCAGCTGGAGGGTGAGTGACATCAGCTCCCAAAAAGATCACTGGCTGCTGGAACACAGAAGGTCTTCAAAAAGAAAAAAGTGCTAAGTCACACTCGTGGCTGAAGAGCTGCCACAAGGTCATTGCTCACCGTGGGGGTTGTTTCTGTCTCAGCCTTATCAGGTACCCGGGCCAAGGCTCAACAATGGGATCTTTGTGCACAAGAGGTGAACTTGGAAGCCTCCCCAGCAGAGTCCAAAACACACTGCAAACACACTGCCAGAACTGGGGCATGATTCTGGTGGGGAACAGCCCCAGCAGGATAGCACAGCTGGGAGCTTCCAGAGCCCCACAAGAACACAGCAGTGCCTGGGGTCCCCTGAGCACCACAGCACCAGCATATATATTGTTCTGATCTCCAGGACCTGAGCTGCAGAATGGTCTCACAGTGCCTTTAAAATATTCTTCCCCACACCACCGTTCCACATATCAACTTTGAAACTGATCAAACATTTGACAAGAACCTTGGCTTAAGACCTAACTCACAGGCTAACCACCACTCAGAGCCTGTGCTGGAAGGAATTTAACTCTACCTCCAATATCACATACTACTATCAGAAGAATATTTCAACTTAAAACTTGGCCACATTTAAATTTTGCGTGCTAGGTAGCAAATGTAATCTGTTAAAAGAAAACCCAACTCAGTCTCTAGAGTCTTACCGTTGATGAGGTACAAGGATGTTGTTGATTCCTCCTAGTTTAACGTTAATCTTCAGGCACAGATTTGAGAGGGTCTGTGGAGATGTTTTGATGACGTTCTTGACCTGAACACACTGTGTGGCCATTCCCAACAGAGTATCTCCCACGCGCTTCACCTCCGCTGGGAAGCAAATACGAGGAGACAACTTGAGTCCATTTGAGGTTATTGCTGCATTTTGATCTTATCTAAGTCACAATAATTTCCGTGCATGTACTCTGCAGCAACTTCTAATTTATCTGCATACTCAGACCTGCTTCCAATTTATCTTCAGACACAAAAGAGTGATTTCTAGTGCCTAAAGGATGGTTCTGAGTAGTTTTTAACATATGTCAGGCAGCAGGTTTCTCCAAATGATACCTGACTGAGCAGATAAAGACAGAGGTGTGCCCTTACCATACACAGGTGTCTTCCCTGGCAGGATGACAATGATGAGCTGAAGCCCTGAATAGGTGTTCTTGAGGTGTCGGAACATGGGCTCCACACTGTCTGCACCCTGGGCATACTTGCAGAAGCAGGGCTGGCCCTGGATCGGCATCCCGGCGTCCTTGGAGATCTTGCGCAGCTGGTCTGTGAAACCCCTGAAGATGAGGAGATTTTTGGATTTCTGCAGTAGTAACAGCATGCAATACCCAAAGCACATGGGGACAGAACTGTCAAAAGAGGATGATTCCAAATAGCTTTTAAAGCAGTGTTTTTAAAACATTCATTATGTGGAGGCTGTATGGCTGTGAAACATCACAGACCAGAATGGGCTAAAAAACAGTTTAGACATCCTTAGTAATTCATTCAAGATGCCAGAAGGGACTATATACAGTGGTGTCACAGGACAAACACCCCACAGTGCACTAGCACTAGGTACAGTGTTTTGACTGTAGCTTCCAGCACAGAAGCAAACCAGCCTGGATTCTCTCCCTAACATCTCAGATTAAACTCAGGTAAAACACTCATTGTAATCTGACATTCATGTTTCCCTCTGTTAAAAGAACAGTCCAAAGCCTGAACCAAGACATGCCTTACTTCAGTATTTCTTCTCTGCACTGTCTCTGTGTTGCAAAGCAAGCTATGGCCCACATCTTGATCTCCACCCCAGTGTGGAACTGCTTCCCTCGCATGTCCCACACGCCGTGGCTTGGCGTTGCCACAGTTCGATTCTGGGGAAACAAAAGCAACAGACACTCAAGCAACTGCAAAAGAAGCAGCCCGTGCTATTTGCGGTTTCACGACAACAAAAAAAGAGTTTATCATTCAAACTCTGATCCCTGTAGAGTCAAGGTGTACAAGAAATCACTCCTCAAAATGGAAACCAAAGGAAAAGCCAAACCCTCACCCGTCCTCCGTACTGCAGCATCGGGGCTGGGAGCACACGCCCTGTCACATGGGCCATCTCATCCCGGACTTTGAACTGGAACTCTTGGACAAATGGATCCGCATCATAATTTGCACTTCTCACCTACAAGAGATTTTCCATGTTACAGAAGTATCTGATTATAATCCATATGACAAATGACAGGCTAACAGGAACATTGCAGAAGTGTTCCATAACAACTTCATTGAAAAAGGCTCAGATTTTAACAGCTCAACACTATCAACTCATTCCTCAGTGAAAACAATTACTACCATGATACATATTGGATGAGATGGTTTCCGTTCCCTTCATTACTCAAGTGCTCATTTGCAGATTGCACATTCAAAAGAATTTTGTTTCCTCACAGTAAATTAATTGTAGCGATGATAATGCAAGAGCCCACACCATGGACTCATGCTATTGTTGCAGGCCATTTTAAATAAATCCTATTTAAAAAGTAGTTAAAATCTGTTAAGTTAAAGGACTAGGAGGAATGAAAAGACTAGGTTGGTACATAGGAAGTTTTGCACGGATGTGATCCAGCCCAGTGTCACTCTGAGCCCTGTCCCATGGAGATGGGATTGGGCACTCACCAGCCTGCTGATCTCCTCCTGTCTGTCCGGCGCAGACCTCGCCGTGGCCTTTATCATGGTTGATGTTTGATTGTCTGTGAGCTTCTTGATGCACCGCTGGCCTGCCACGATGTTACACACCTGCAGGGGAAAGCAGAAGTATTAGTTCACAACAGGAGCACTCAGATCCCAGCACACCAAACACACACAATACTATGCTGCCAAATAAACCACAACCCCAATGTGTTTAAGCAACTGCCTGTTCTTTCTTGCAGCTCTGAGCTTTAGGATGCAGACAGTCTTTAGTTAAAGAGTGATGACCATGTAATTCTGTAAACACAGTACTGCAAAAAGCACCAATTCTTAATGTTTTGCCAGCTGATGGAACCCACCCAAACCCAGCTGATCTACCAGAGCAAAGTTCTTACTTCTAAAGGCAGGTAGGTGTGTTTTTGTTCTTGTCCCACTTGCAGACAAGGAAGGTGAGGGTATTTCAGCTGGAGGTTGTATTTCTCTCTGAAATACTGTGCTACTGTCCTCTCCACAGTCTGGCCGTTTTCTAGCTGTAAAGGAAAGCTGAAAAGATAGACATTTTAGTAAAATATTAGTTGTCAAATACCATCATCTCCAAAATTAATGAAATACCAGGTCCTGTTACACACTCAATGTGAAGCTATCACACATTTCATGCTCTGACAAAAACCCTCTTACGTTTGATGACTTGCAGGTCGTCTCGTTACGTTACAGACACGATATTTCCTTCTCATTGTCCCACAGTGAGTCACTTCTACCTTCAGACCTGCATAAAAGCAGCAAAAAAATTGATGCCATAACAACACAAAAAGGTACACAGGAGACACGATGTTTCAAATGATAGAACATAACAGCTTTGGGGTCAGCAACAAATAGCACAAACGCAAGGAATTGTTATTCTCGAAACATTTTTACTTTCTTTATAATTTGAGTTCTGACTAATCCTGATTACTATCCTCAAAAATAAGTCATGACGTATAATATTTAATGTCCAGTGTCTTCTGAATTTCCTGTAGCAATTTCATTTTAAAAGCATTGACTGAACTCAGAGGGCTGTTTTCACCATATCCTCTTGTTCTCATTCTCAATCTTGTACATCTCTCCAAACTACCAGTTCCAATGTAATTGAAACTAAAAGGGCAAAACCAGGTTTCTACTTTGTCTTTCCCTCCCCAGCTTTGTGTCCACATTCAGCCTGTAATTTTCTTTAATTTCACTGACCAAGTTTAACTTTACATTTTTGAGCATCTCATCTCAAAGCACCCAGCCTACACACCAGAGCCTCCCCAGACTTATCTCTGCCCACGATAATCATGACAGTGGCAGCTCCAGGAGGCTCTGGGGGCTGTTGCTGTGACTGTGCACACACTGTGCTGTTCACACAGAGCAGCCTCAACATCTGCTGAGAGCACTGAGCTTATCACACTAGGGCTGCACAGCATCCACACACTGCTGTCTTCCCCAGTCCCACGGGACAAAAGGTAGAGAAAACAGAGCCTGGTTACCCAAAAGATTCACCTACAGTGGCAAAGTCTACTAGGAAGGGCCTTTGAGAGAGCAGTTGGATAACTTGTCCTGTTGAGGCTCGTGTGGATTGTGGACCACTGACTGAACACCCCACCCAAAATCAGGTCCCCAGGTGCCAGACTGTCTTTAATTTACTGGGAACGCAGACATCTCAAAGAAGCACTGACTGTACCTCCTTGCTCCCTGACAACACTAATTGCCTCAGGAACATCAGTATTAGTCAGAGGATGGAACAGTCAAAAATAAACCACCACTGCCTTGACAGGGCATTAAGAGAAAAATAGAGAGAAGAAACCACGGGGCACTGTGACCACAGACAAGGGCTGTGAACACAGAAGTATCTGGAACCCATTCCCTGCTCTGTCATTACTCTGCTGTGACACTACCAAGGCACTGCCTCCCCCAGTGCTGCTCTCTCACTGCCAGCCCTAATGCAGGGTTTGTTTTGCTGTACATGGTCACATCCTGGCTGGAGCTCCCAGACTCTACAGCAGCAGACACAAGTTTGAGAGCAAAGGCAATTTTCAGTATTTTCTGACTATGGTAACAGAGTCTCTGAGGCACCTCAGATCAAGAAGAGGCAGCTTCTCAGTCTCCAGGTATCTGCCCTCCATAACAAAGACAGACGGGCAGATGTAAAAGGGGGCATGTTAGGACTAGTACAAAATAATTCCTGTCAGTCTTTTTTCACTCATGACTATTCTGTGAACACATCCCTTTATGACTATAGTTCAAATTTACTTCTTAGCTGTGTAGTATTTCAGAAGAGTCTAATCTTGCATCAAGTGTTTAAGAGCTGAGCTCCTTCAAGGCTTCTCTCTCTGCAAATTACACTGGAATGAAGGATATGGGAAAATACAAGCCCAAGTAGCATATATGGAGTGAAACCACTCAAACCAGCAGCTTATGCAATTCCTTTGGAATGGAATTTGGCCTTCAGCTGCAAGTGGTACTTGTTTTCCATAAGGCAATCAGTTATTAGAAGTCACTGAAACAACACTCTTTCAAAGAATCAATGTTAGCCTTGAAATCAATGTTCACTCTGCCACAGCATTTAAACAGCCGGAGCCCACACACAATGCCAGCTGGCCTCAGGGACCCTGGCTTAGGAGAGGCTGGCACCAACACTTACCTCTGCCCAGGCAATGAACAGCATGCTCCCTCTTTCCCTCTAAGCCACTGGGAATGTTTTCTAGCTCCCATTTCTGCAGAGCTGCATGTTTCTCTTGGGATTAGAGCTACACACACGGATACTACAGTTCTCTTGGCAAGTTCCAGCCCTTCTGATGCATGTTAACCAGGCTTCCAGTTAAAACAACTCCCTTAGAATTACCTTTATTGTGATACCTGGGACAAACCAGACCCATTTCTACTCACCCTTTATCTCTTTGGTGAATTTTACCCGATGAGAATCAGTCAGAGGTCTTGGTTGCTCATCAATATTATGAATATCAAGGACTTCACACATGAACTGAATTACGGGTTGTGCTTTGTAGAAGGCAGTGGCAGAAACTACAGAGAACAAAATATTAAGTGTAAAAAAACCCAGCCAAGGTGTTGTGAAGCAGTACACATATGAATGCTTCTTAGAATTCCACGTAAGCCTCAAGTACATTTAAAAACAGAACAGTGAGTCCTGCAACATCAAAATATCCAAAAGCCAGCGGAGGGCTCATGGTGACACATCTGTCTCCAGCACAGTCATCCTGCCACTATGTGGCATTTCAGGGGCTTGAAAGGGCTTTTCCCTGGAGAACATTTATTTCCAGAGAGCTGCAATGCCCCAGAGAGTCATTTTCTTTCACCTCTGTATGAAGCTGCAGAGATAAGATTAATATCTCTCTACTGCAGACTTTTGAATATTAAAAGCTAACATTATTCAACATGCAATATAATTTTGTCAGTTATACAATCTGCTCAATTACTGAAACAATATTTGGTATAGACATGAGCACTATTTTGACTACACACAAATTGTGTTGGTGTAGCGGGGAGTGCAACCCTTGATCTACTCAAATCTCCTGCTCTCCCCACACGCTAATGACACAACCACTTTAAGTGACAATATACTGGTTTTAAGCAGGAGAGCTGACCCATTCCATGGAAGGAAGATCATAAATCATCTGCTTGACAAGGTTATAAGCAACTGAAATGACAACTTTTGTAGGAAAGGTGAGGTGGCTCTAGAGAGAGCTCAGACACAAACTGTTTCACAGTTTAAAACTTTAAATGGCAACAGCAGAAAAGAAATACACATTTATCAGTTTTCCAGATCTCATGTACCAAACCCACCACACATCTGTGCTCATACAACCCAACATTCTTCAGACATGTGTCACTCGAGCAGGCTGCCAACCTCCCATGACGCATCGGCCAACACCTCTGGATTCCTGAGTGACCCCAAATCCTCACACTCCCCACCCTGGCAGTGCATGGGGTGTCTCCCACAGCAGCACTTTTACCTCATACAAGTTAAGCAACTAAAAAACCTCCAGTGATGGGATTTGAAGGCAATTTCAACAGCCACAACACAGAGCGACAGCTCCGTGAACCGCCGCTTACAAAGGGCTCGAGTTTCTCATTCACAGGAAGAAGTGAAAAATTTCTACTCCCAGAGTTACTACTACACTTGCTAATGCTGGTAAGAAAAACTTGCTTCACTGAAAGTAACAGCAGAGTACGTCATCGATTGGTAAATTCATCCTCTTCTGCCTGACCTGCAGCTCTCTCAGTACCTTGCATATCGATACCAGCACTGGTTGTTTCTGGGACAGGTAGGATTGTTACATTCATTTCTCCAACCACAGCTGCTGTCAGAAAGGCAATTTTACAAGGACAAACCGTGTGACTTCAGTCACACGAGCATCACCCACAATTTACGTAAACCAGAACATGTGGACTTGCAAATTTTCAGCATGAAAGCTCAACATCTGCAATATTTTATTATGCTCCAAGACAGATGCTAAGCACAATCTGACTTAAGAGTGCTCAACACAGAGCAAGACAATTTACCTTGGGTTTATAAAGCATTTCAAAGACAGTGAGAACTGAATGTGCATCAGAGAAAACCTCAGGCAGCACCTGCACCTCCACCACTGACACTTTTCAATGGGGGTTTAACAACTAAATAGAGTCGAGTGCTCACAGAACACAGGAGTCTGACACAGGCACCAGTTGATCTTGGATCCATTCATTTGGGACTCAATACAGTGCTGCAGAGCTTATGCTTTTGCATAAGAAAGCCCATCCCAATCAGCCCTATTCACAGAAGTGTCTGGGATATTACGGAGTTTTCTTGGAAGTACTGAGCACCACTCACTGTGTACAGCTGCACAGAGACACAGCGTAGGCAATCTGCTTCTGCCACTGGGGATGTACCAATACTGAAATTAAGTAGGAAAACAAGCCCTGCACAATCCCTTCTTATGTAGGGTTATTGTTTTTTACGTGGCAGTTCAATTGCTGCTCCAACACTGACATGATGACAAACGCAGAGAAAAAAGACCTGGATTTCTAGGTGGCCTTTGCCATACAGGTCTGATCTGAACCTCAGCCCTGAACCTCAACTCACCATCGATGTTGAGCATCATTTTCCACATGGCAGGTCGGACCGACTGATGGAACCCAAACCAGACCTCCCTGCCCCCTCCCAGGGGGTGGTCATAGCCTTCTGGAGCTGAGAAGAAGGAGCGGCCCACAGGGGTGTACCTGGGGAAACAGGTGGCCACACATTTATGCTCTTGTTTTCCAAACATAACATTCATGTAATGAAGATCATAACACACAGCATTATTATTTTTTGAAATTTTGTGCACCAGCAATATGTGCCAAGAAGCAAGTTTAAACAAAATACCCTGAATGCTTCTGTTCCTACTGCAGTGCTTTTAAATTTAGACAAAACATTTACTATTTTTAGCAATGCACAACCACTTTCAGTTTTTACAACAAATCAAGAACTAAGTTAACTTACTCTTTCTGATCTTCCACTTCAAAAAAGTAAAATCTCCACCACAGCAGAGTCTGCACAACAGCCTTGTCTATACTGGCCTGACTCCCAAATACCATTTTTCCTACTTCACAGGGAACTTTTGAATACAAGGTACATTGAGAGAAGCAAAAACTATGGGGGAAACAAAGAACTAGAAGAAATAAATGTTTCTCTCCCAGGTAGAAAACAGCTGCTCCTGAGCCTCCACACCTCCTCAGTTTTGTAATGCATTAGTACAGAGGTTAACATCTGAATGTTTCCTTTGGATCCGGGGAAGCTGAGGAACACTGGCTTCCACAAAACCACAGGCCTTTTTTTTTTTTAGGAGTCAGTTACACCCGGTGAAAATCCACCAGAGCAAAGCCATCCTGCTGCCTAAAGCCATCAAACTTCAAAGGTAACTTTCATTGACCAAATCAAGTGAAATTTGCCTTCTCTAAATCTGAGGGTTCTGAGATAAAATGACAAGAGACTCTGTTAGGACAGGTATCTGTGGATTCCAGACATGAGAAGCGTGCACTGGTGAGGGTGTACCAATGGATTAAAGAGACTTGTGCTTTTCACAGGCACTGCCATCACTTGACTCAAGCTGGGTAGAACCAGGACAGCAGTGCTACAGCTCACTGAAACCTCTCAGCATTTCAATTAAGGCCTATTATAAATGCCTCTTGTTTCTTGATCTTTTCCAACACACACATCACCTGCTCTGCCTACAGAAACACTCATACACCACTGGCTCTGAGCTCCCAGTTCAGCTCACCAGCTGTGCTGCAAAGGGAAACGAGCACTTTCTCTTTCCACCTGTGAAGAAATAGGGATGAAGGTCTCCCAGTGGGGATACTCCAGGTAAAGACAGACTGCACGAAGACAGTGAACCTACTTCATGGAGGGGAGGTGTCGTAGCACCACATCGACAGCATGAACAGGGTTAGTGCTGATAGGTTTGTCTAGTTCCAGAGGCTCAGGCAAGGTTCTTCCTGTCAAAACTTCATGCAGCAAGTGCCAGCTCACCCGAGAAACAAACTTTATTGACACTTTGAAGGGACGATCTTTTCCACCTTCTCCGGGTAGTGTCACATCCAAATCCACCTGAGCAGGGGAGGAAAAGAAAGAAATAAAAAGCACCTGTTTAATCTGGAGTCTGGTAGCCCTGAGATTCCACTCCTTCCCATAACTGGGCCAAAGACTCAAAAACTGAGATATTGAAGACACGGTACATTTGATAAAAGTACATTATCAAATGCAAAAACTGAAGAGAACTGGGCCCAACCAAGCAGAAGAGGATCATGTAACTTTTTGTCACCTCAAAACAGAAAGCAATTCATTCTAGAAAAACTTTGTCTTGTTTTCTTAATTCATCATAAGATCATGTATTACAGTCTGTTAAACTAAGTGTTTTTAAAGATTTTGATGTAGAAAGCAGCTACTAAGTTCTAGGGGAAGTTCTGAATGCAACTATTACCTGCACATTTACACACAATGGAATCTGCAGGAAATATATCAGAAAGACTCAGTTTCAGCACAGATACTCTAAAGTACTTCCAGTTTTTCTGAACTCAGCAATGTTAAAAGTCATTTCTTTTTCTTTCCTATGAAGCTGCTACCAGTATGTTTTCCCAGTTATCTTACCCCAGTAGTGGCCACAGGAAGTGGATTGGCTGTATAGAGGCTTCTCTTCCCATCATAAACTGGTCTACGGTCTCCAAATATTGTCACTTTAAAATGCTGCACCATAGAGTCCACCACATCCCTGGAAAAGGGGATACTGACATTGAAGATGTTTCCAAAGAAGGATCAGACCCGAGCTGGCTCCCACCCCCGGCTGTTTTGCTGAAGTAGTTGCAGTAAACAATACTTGAGTGCATTATAAACACCCACTGCTGTTCCAAAAGGTGCTTCAACTGAATAAATAAACACTAAAGAATAAAATCAGAATCAACGCAAATGCTTAAATACCAAGAAATATTGGTACTGAAATATTTTCAGAAACTCCTGGAAATGACCGAGGCCTTTGCATCATCTTTATTATGGAAAACAAGGACACTGTTACCTTGGACAAAACCCACAAACTGGTATTGTGAAAAACCAGTACAAACCCCCAACTGAAAGCTCTGCCAGTTCATTGTACTGTCTGCAGTAATGTTTATCTGCTCCTCAGTTGATGAGAGAGTTGAATTCTGCCTACGCTGATTATAAACAAGAGATGCCTTAACAAAAGACTTGGCTTTAAGTCCTTAGTAACCTGGGTTTTTACAAAATCAAGTAAAATCCGAATCCGATTTGCACACAATTATAGATTCGCCTCCCTTGCTTTATTATAAGTTGATGGCAGTAAAGATTAACCTGACACAAGCACTGAAATTACACTTGAAAAACCATCAAAAAATTTTCATCTTATACAAAAATGTTTCTTGATTCAAGTAAGTAAATAGACCCAAAGAGACTTTTGGAACACCTCTAACTGAAACAGGCCTTTGGGATCTGAATTCTTTGGGCAGTCTTGGTGTTTCAGTGGCACAACTGTCTCTCACTTGATAAAACCAGTTCCCTTTTTCTACAGAATGGAAACACTTTCCTTCAGCACGTGCAAACCAGCCTTCCTGCACAGCAGCAGCTTCCAGGCAGCATGTCCTGGCCAGGCAATATAAACCCAAAGTACTTTAGGAAGATGATAAATATTGACTTCCTCTTCAAGCTGAATGAGCAGCAGTACTTTCACCTCCCAGCTGGGACGTGGGGAAAGGGAAAGAAATTCTCCTTTTCACAGCTCTCGATGTTATTCAACATTCCCATGGGTGTAATTTAAAAGACAAACTTATCTTCTCACCTGTTCACCCTCCGAGGACACTTATCTGGTTTGATATCCACCTCATAGAGGTAGACATCAATCTTTGGGATTTCAACTTGGAAGCAGTTGGCCAGCAGTTTAATGGGTTTGCCCATGGTGCCATAGCCGGGACGTCTGGGCACCATGAGCAGGGGCTGTGCCCCCACGGGTCCTGCGAAGGAAAAATCCCACAGATTAGGAGATAAGCACAACAGACAATTTCCTGAACCAATTCCCAGGACAACCTGGTGGGTACCAGAGCCAGCACACTCGAGGAAGGGAAATCAGCTGTCTCCAAAAGCACGCTACCGTGAAATTCCAAACAAATGCTTGCCCATTTTTAATCCTTAAGCCTCCACCCACATCTAGACTGTCCTCTTACTCATGAGCTTCAGCTTCTGTGACTAGTGTGAATAAAATCAGGAATTTTGTTTAGGAGATCTCCTAAAAAACACACAACCAAAAATCCGAAACAAAAAAAAAACCACCCCAGAAACGTCCCAGAAAGTTTTACAAGTCTTTTCTGAATACCCTAGTAATAACAAAGTGGCTGCAGAGTACAAAAATACAGAAGCAGCTCTGGACTGATGCACAGGATTTGCAATAAACTCTTCATTTCAGTGCCAATGTCAGCTTAGTCTGGGAAGATAGATTATTCTTGAACTTTGCTGGCTGAAAATGGATGAAGAGTAAAACCATTACCTCCCATCTAACTGGCCCCATAAAGCCAATTTGCCAGAAGAGTAAAGACTCAGATTAAGACACAGGATTGTAAAACTCTTGATTACTTGTAGTCTAGAGAAGAATACCCAGAACTGCTCAGAGAAACATCCAAATCTATAGTGAGATGGGTATTTTGAAAAACAGCTAAAAACGCCTGCCCAGTAATCTTCCATTCTCATCTATTTAATTTACTTTGCATCATTTAGATGAGCATCCTCCATGCAAGATATGCATTACTCATGCCTTACAAATCAAACACAGTAGTAAACATAGCCCATTTCCCAGAATTTCTACTGGTATTTCCACTAAAAATTACTTCTAAAAAATACCCTAAGAAACAACAACAAACTCAAAATACTTGGTAGCCTGAGTTTTAAGAAGTTACTTGTGGTACAAATGTCCTGATTTACAGACTGAGTTAGTGCAAAGTTCTCCCCTCTCCTCCTACTCGGTGACGCAGGCAGCGATTCCAGCCCACTCGTTTTCATAGCAGAGTTAAAATGTCAAGTGCTGGGAAAAAATGTTTTTTATTTGCCTTTTGATTAATCTCCATAATTCCTGTAAAAAACACTGCATTATCTTGAAGGAAATCATGTCCTGAGAACAGGTGAACATCAAAGCCAAGTTCCTCTGTAACATTTGTCTGGCTCTACCCAGAAACCTACTGAAAAATTCTGAGTGGGGCTGGCTTGGAGCCACAAGATAAAACAAAACAGAAACCAAGAGGCATCATTTAAAACCCGCTCACAGACTCTGCTTATGCAAAACTTGTTCCAAGCATCTGCTCTTTTCAACTTTTCCTTCATTTTAATACTCTCACATGAGTAAAAGCAGCTCTACAGTTTACTCCAGCTATATTTGCAGAATATAAGCATACGCAAAAAGAAGTTACTACTAAACATTTGAGAGGCATAAACAAGTCAATAGCTCATTTTAATATTCTGAAGACACACACACCACAGTTTATATTTAGTTCCTATCTGTAGGAAAGACTAAGAAAACTGCTGAAATAAAGATAACATTAAAAAGATCCTTTTAGTCTGGTCAGCCTTGTGTCCCTCTCACCCAGCTCACTCTGGAAGACGTCAGAGCCCAGATTTTGGCAAACAGGAATTAGGTGACCAATAAGTGAGTAAGAAGTGCAGTTCTAAACACCATTCAGGTATAATTTTTAAAAATTCAGCTATTTTGCTATTATTGTGTGAATCACACACTCCCTTGGACAAATGAACTTAAAAACATGAGTATGTTGTAACTCAATTCTGCCATTACTGCCCAAATACATGAGCACCCACTCAGAAGACCCTGCTTTTAAGAGACACTGACTCGTCAGATTCTGTTGTGAAAGTCTTGTGTCAGTGGCTTCAAAGCTGTGACTCAAACCCCAATAAAACACAAATAACCAACGACGCTCTGGGGATGGTTCTGCTGCCGATCTATCGGTGACTCACCCAACCTCATGCCTAAGTCCTGTGTCAAGCCCATAGAAATAAACACACAAACCAAAAATACTCGAAGTTCTATTATTCTGCAGAGCACAGGATGCCCGAGTGGCAGATCCTTTCCTTCAAGCTCTTTAACCATTGCAAAAACAACGAGAGTCAAGGCTCTGAAACCTTTGTCAAAGCAGCAGCACCTTGAGGCCTCCTCCTCCGCAGGGGATGGAGCAGCATTCGGTTCCCCGGTGCTTCCAGAGAGTTCTGCGCTGCTCAGCTGCCCACGAGTTTGAGAGAAGAAACCTTTGTGTTAAGGAAACCATTATACTCTGCCATTGTAGCACCAGCTATGTACGCACCATAGAGTCACAGAATGATTTGTGTTGGAAGGGACCTTACAGCTCATCTCATTCCACCCCCTGCCATGGGCAGGGACACCTCCCACTAGCCCAGGGTGCTCCAAGCCCCATCCAGCCTGGCCTTGAACCTTCCAGGGATGGGGCAGCCACAACTTCTTTGGGCAACCTGTGCCAGGGCCTCACCACCCTCACAGGGAAAAATTTCTTCCCAATATCCCATCTAACCCTGCCCTCTGGCAGTGGGAAGCCATTCACCCTTGTCCTGTCACCTTAGGCCCTTGTAAATAGTCTCTCTCCATCTTTCCTATAAGCTCCCTTCAGATATATGCCTAGGATATTCCTAAAAATCAAAGGAAAAACCCCTAACCCAAGTCTGTTCAGTGTGCCAGAGCAGAGCTCAATTCATAAAACCAGCTCAGGAAAGTCCCCAGCACTAAAACTCGACTGATTTATAACAGAAAACAAAAACACAAACAGGAACTAAAACTGGTGCCACAGACAGATTCTTGGAAGGCTTTTGTGCAGCAAGGGAGCACATCCCAGTACCATGGAATGGTTTGGGTTGGAAGGGACCTTAAAGCTCCCCCACTTCTAGCCCACTGTGAAAGTCCTCTAACGGTTTCAACGATCTCTGAACAAGAATCTTTTCTTTCGTGGAAGTATCAATGTTCTAATCTAGCTGAAACACAGCCGAAAGGGACGGTGATTCCTCGGCAGCCCAGCCAGCACACGGACATGTCTGGCCTGCATCCAAACACTGGCTGCACCTACCTAGCAACCAGAGAAGCCCTGTCGGAATAAAGCCTGAACACAGCGAGCAGGAGCTCAGAAACCTGCAAATGCTTCCAACACACCATTGTACGAAAAACTGCAGCTTCTGGCACACACGACACTCCTACAAAGAAAAATCCTGATCTCTAGCAGGATGCTAATAGGAAATGCAGATTTCCTTACAGAAATGGACATCCCCACCAAGCTTCCAGAAAATAATTATCCTCTTTCCTACTGCAGCTTCAGCATTATAAAACCGAACTATATTAACAGAGATAACTTTGCAGTTTTATTTTTGTTTATACAACAGTTCTAAATCTCTATTTTGATGGGTGTTGGAACAGCCTGAAACATGCCATCGAGGCCTGAGCAGGTAAAATACAACTTTCTCTGGCTCAGGAACACGAGGCAGATTTGTGGAACAGATCCCGGCCTCAGGCTGGAGCTGCACCGGGGAGAGCTCTCCATGGAAGGGGAAAAATAAAAGATTCCCTTTCAGAGGGCCCCTGGCCTCTACTCAGAGGCCCAGCCTGTGGAGCTCTAAGAAAATCTCATCACTACCAAAAAATAACTTAATTCTGCATTTAAAAAAATACATAGGGAAGATTAGATTCAAATATTGGTTTCAATGACTGAGCTCCTTCTGCCAGAAATCATGAATTGCCTCATTTCTGTTGCTCAGCCTCACTGGGTGGCATTACATTATTTATGAGTAATGCAATCCATGTTTTCTAAACATTCCTCCTTGCAATTTAGGGTTTGGTTTTTTTCAAGGTTTCAGATATTAAGTCATGTTCAAACTCATCAAAAGCCAACATTTTTATGCCACGCTCAGTGACTGCCAACTGCACAAGCAGATACCGGTGTGGTAAGTCATTCTGGCCTAATGGACTTACAAAAATCACAGTGAAGTGTTTTGGGAGAATTTAAAAGACAATAAATGCTTCTGAATCATTGAAAAAATCTAAATACAAAAAGCTTTAAGCTCAAAAAAGCAGCTTAGATGCACATAGTGAAGTTAATACCCAACTGCTCTGGGAGAAGAGAATGTGCCAGCCCACACAAACCCTGCAAGACTTTTCCCTGGAAGCTATTTCCACAGACCAAAATCAGGAAAGTAAAAATTAGCTCAAGAAATGCTCGACACCTTCACCCCTGAGGAAGTAAAGGTCTGAGGATGAAACAACTTGTAAAGTTCATACTGTGAGTCAAACAACTTCCACAGCAACGCCAGAGGAAATCTGCCATTGTATCTCTCAGTAGAACAACTTTTGAAGGCACCTATGAATCACCCCCTTCCCTCCTCTACCACACCCACAAAAATGGGACTTTTAATGGGCCTCCCAAATCACTATTCTGAACTCAGAGAGAGAAAAGCCACTTCTCAGGATTTTCTCTACCCGAAGTTTGTATGGAAAATAAACCAAACATTAAGGATGTCTGCAGTGCTTCATTAAAAACTGAAGTAAAAAAACCCCCAAACAACACAATTTAACACTTTTAGTGCAAAAAACCGTGAGGTTTGAAAGAACGATGTAGGACATGGAAATGAAGACACTCAGCACTGATCTGACTTGCGTACACCATGGAGCATACCCTGGTTGACTCTCCCTGCCTTTTGGAAGCTTACCTAACATTCTCCTCTTGGAAGTACAATGTCTGACACTGGATTTGATCCATACCAAGAGCTGCTTTTCACTTGTTCACTTTTCCCAGTGAACATTTATTCCTCAGTTTAATTTCACCACAACGTGCGCCCTGAGCAGCCACCTTCACATTCTGCTCCTGCTTTCAGTGATGTTCAAATTCCATGGACCAGGAAAGCCATAGTACTTCCCAGACTCCTCTCACACAAACAGGACATCACCTACAGCACTGCTTCACCTGAGATGTCCTGGCACACACTTCCACACTTTACTCCAGGGATACTCACACCCCAACCTTTGCTCCCCACTCTGCCTATTTTATCCCATGTTTTCCTTTCGTGCACAGAAAACGAAGCACATCTCAGTGTCCTTCTCCCTTTCATTAAAGATCTTTAATCCTCATTTGTTTCACCCAGGGTGGCTTGTGTCCTCCTGTTCCAACACCCCAAAACTAGAAACACGAACACTGCACTTAACACTTCCCTCATGACACAGCACACATGGAATGAACCATCCAATGTGCTGGACACTGGCTGAGCCCATCAGGAATACACTACAACAGCGTGGCTAAAATCCAACATATTGCAGCCTAGAAACAGGTAAACTCATTCCCAAGGGAAACTAAACCGTTTACAGGCTGCTTTTGCAAATCTGTTTATCAGAAGACAACTACAAATGCACCAGATTATGATTAGAGTTTATTCAGCACAGTGTAAGAGAGCATCATATGAATCCCACCAGATTGGTAAAATCCTGCATCCTAAAATATTTTCAACCCCATCATAACCTCAAGCCAGGCAGCAGTTGAGGCAGGGAGTTTTTCCAGCCAAGTCCATCATGGTCCTTAAATCTCCAAGTAAATTATAAAATGATCTACACGTGAGATAAGACGGCACAGTTTGTGTTGACACCTTCAGTCTCATACTTGTATTTTCAGCACCTGTAGCACCTCTTTAAGTGACAGACACGGAATTCCAGGTGGCTTTAGACATTCCCTTTGCCATCGAGGTACAGCCAGGGAACTGCTGATTAAAGACTGCCCAAATCTGAGTCTCTGCCAGACTTGGAGCAAATTATTTTGAAAAACTGAAGCACGGCTTCCTTCTCCAACCCTCAAAATCCATTTAAAACACAAAGTTGACAAATACTGAACACATGCTTTCCCAACAAAGGGACCAAACGGCCAAAAAGTGAAGATTTTCATTGAATCCCAGAATGATTTGGGTCGGCAAAGCCCATCCCATTCCACCCCCTGCCTTGGGCAGGGACCCCTCCCACTAGACCAGGTTGCTCCAAGCCCCGTCCAACCTGGACTTGAACACTTCCAGGGATAGGGCAGCCCAGCTCGTCACGGTTATTGTGGACCAGCATACCCAAAAGGTACAGGAATTAGCCCTAAAACTCAGCGTGCTGACGCACAAGGACCAAATACTCGGTGTGCGCCGGGCAGAAGCTGCTCGCGGGAGCGCTGCCCGGTCCCGCCGGGCTCTGCAGGTCCGTCCCTCCGGCACCGGCACGGTGCGGGTTACGCAAGCCGGGCACACCGATTATGAAATACCAACAATTCCTTCTTCACCTCCGGCCCGGGAAGCCGGGCACGGAGCGGGGCGGCCCCGGTTCTGCCCAGTACCGGGGCCCTGCCCGCAGGGCTCAGCTCCTCCCGCCCGCTTTCCCCACGGGGCGGGCTCGGGCCGGCCGCTGCCCCGCGGCGGGCACCGGGGG